>CAUYPO010003947.1:0-33147 GCA_963574435.1 Cheirogaleus major | reverse complement strand
ACCCATGAGCATGGTATATTCTTCCACCTGTTTACATCCTCTGCTATTTCCTTCTTCAGTGTTTCATAGTTCTCCCTGTAGAGGTCTTTTACCTCCTTGGTTAAATATATTCCTAGGTACTTTATTTTCTTTGTTGCTGTTTTGAAGTGAATTGAGTCTTTGATTTGGTTCTCATTTTGACTGTTGTTGGCGTATATGCCTTTGATTTGTGTGTATTGATTTTGTATCCTGAGACTTTACTGAATTCATTCATCAATTCAAGGAGTCTGTTGATTGAGTCTTTGGGGTTTTCAAGGCATGATATCATATCATCAGCAAAGAGTGAGAGTTTGATCTCTTCTGTTCCCATTTGGATGCCCTTAATTCTGCTCTCTTGTCTGATTGTTGTAGCAAGGACTTCCAGCACTATGTTGAATACAAGTGGAGATAGTGGGCAACTTTGCCTTGTTCCAGTTCTAAGTGGGAATGCTTTCAATTTTCCTCACTTCAATATGATGTTGGCTGTGGGTTTGTTATATATGTCTTGTATCATTTTTAGGTAAGCACCGTCTATGCCTATTTTGTTAAACGTTCTTATCATACAAGGGTGTTGAATTTTGTCAAATGCTTTTTCTGCATATAGTGAGAGTATCATGTGGTCTTTGTTTTTGCTTCTGTTTATATGGTGAATTACATTTATAGATTTGCATATGTTGAACCATCCCTGCATCCCTGGGATGAAGCCCACTTGGTTGTGATGGATTATTTTCTTGACAAGCACCTGGATTCAATTGCCTAGGATTTTGTTGACAATTTTTGCATCTATATTCATAAGGGATATTGGTCTATAGTTTTCTTTTTTTTTTTTTTTTACATCCTTTCCTGGTTTTTGTATCAGGGTTATGTTCGCTTCATAAAATGTGTTGGGGAAGATCCCATCCTTCACAATGTTGTGGAATAATTTCTGCAGGATAGGCACCAGTTCTTCTGTGTAGGTGTGGTAAAATTCGGGTGTGAAATCATCTGGTCCAGGATTTTTCTTTTTAAGAAGGTTTTTTATTGCTGTTTCAATTTGAGTACTTGATATTGGAATTCTATTTCAGGAATTCTATTTCTTTCTTGTTGAGCCTAGGGAGGCTGTGTGTTTGTAAGAATTTTTCCATTTCCTCCACATTTTCCAATTTGTGTGCATAGAGGTTTTTGTAGTATTCATAAATTATATCTTGTATCTCCGTGGCATCCATTGTAATTTCTCCTTTATTGTTCCTGATGGAGCTTATTAGAGATTTTTCTTTTCCGCATTTCGTTAGTGTAGCCAATTTTATGTGTCAATTTTGTTTAGTTTTTCAAAGAACTAACTTTTAGTTTTACTAATCTTTCATATAGTTTCCCTGTTGTCAATTTCATTTACTTCCGATTTGATGTTAAT
Source organism: Cheirogaleus major (assembly GCA_963574435.1). NCBI lineage: Eukaryota > Metazoa > Chordata > Mammalia > Primates > Cheirogaleidae > Cheirogaleus > Cheirogaleus major. The sequence goes on along the minus strand of CAUYPO010003947.1, from coordinate 31,739 downwards.
GATTTCACTTCTTCTGCTGGGTTTCGGGTTGGTCTGTTCTTCTTTTTCCAGCTCTTTGAGACATTTCAGTAGGTTGTCTATTTGTGATCTTTTCGACTTTTGGATATGAGCATTTATGGAAATAAATATTCCTCTCAGGACTGCTTTAGCTGTGTTCCACAGGTTTTGATAACTTGTGTCTCCTTTGTCATTTAGTTCAAAGAATCTTTTGATTTCCATCTTGATTTCCTCGCTTATGAAGTGATCATTCAGCAGAAGGTTGTTTAGTTTCCATGACTTTGTGTAGAAATGAGAATTCCCGTTAGGGTTGATTTCTACATTTATTCCATTGTGATCTGAAAAGATAAATGGTATAATTTCTAATTTTTTAAATTATTTGAGACATGCTTTGTGTCCTAGGATATGGTCCATCTTAGAGAATGACCCATGAGCTGATGAGAAGAACGTATATTCACTGGTTTGGGGGTAAAATGTCCTTTAAATGTCAGTCAGGCCCATTTGTCCTAGAGACCTGTTTAAGTCCATTATTTCTTTGTTGATTTTCTGTTTGGAGGATCTGTCCTGTGCTGTCAATGGGGTGTTAAAGTCTCCGACTATTATGGTGTTGTTGTTTATCCATTTGTTTTGATTAAGTAGCGTTTGCTTTATGAATCTGGGTGCACCTAAGTTGGGTGCATACATATTTAGAATTGTTATGTCTTCTTGTTGAACTGTACCCTTCACCATTATATAGTGACCTTCTTTGTCTTTTATTACTTTTGTTTATTTTAAAAGTAAGTTATCTGAAATCAACATCGCCATGCCAGCTTTCTTTTGGCTTCTATTGGCTTGAAATACTGTTCTCCACCCCTTCTCCTTTAGTCTAATCTCATCCTTGCAGGTTAGATGTGTTTCCTGAAGGCAGAAGATACTTGGCTCTTATTTTTTTATCCATTCAGCCAGCATATGTCTCTTGAGTGGGGAGTTAAATCCATTTGTATTTATTGAGATAACTGATAGGTGGGGCAGATTTCTTTTCATTATGTTGGGTTGACCTTTGTTGCTTTGCTTTCTCTCTTGAGCCATTGTGGTATCTGGCCTTTGATCTTTAGCTTTGGAGTGGATTTACATTCATGAGTGTTTATTGTGCTGATCTGTGGGTAACACTGTTTTGAGTACTTCTTGAAGGGCTTATCTTGTCTTGGTGAATTCCCTCAGTCTTTGTTTATCTGAGAATATCTTGATTTCTCCTTCATATACAAAACTTAGTTTTGCAGGGTGCAAGATTCTAGGCTGGGCATTATTCTGTTTCAGAAGAGTGAGAATGGGGCCCCAGTCTCTCCTGGGTTGTAAGGTGTCTTAGAGAAGTCTGGCGTTATTCGCATTGGCTTTCCTTTGTATGTTCCTTACTGCTTTTGTCTTACAGCTCTTAGAAGGGCCTCTTTAGTTGATATTTTGGTCAGTCTGATGTCTGCATGTCGTGACGTCTTCTTGTTTGCATTGAATCTCCCAGGGGTCCTTTGAGCTTCTTGAACTTGTATATCCAGATTTTTACCAAGGCCTGGGAAATTTTCCTCTATTATATGTTCAAATAGCTTATCCAACCCTTGAGTGTTTTGTTCTTCCCCTTCTGGTAACCCTATAACCCTCACATTAGGTTTCTTCACATAATCCCACATCTCTTGTAAGCTTTACTATTTTCTCTTGTTTCTCTGCTCTATCTCTGTGACTGATTTATTTTATTGGAAGGTGTTATCTTCAAACTCTGAGATTCTTTTTTCTGTTTGATCTAACCTGTTCTTGAAGCTCTCCACTGTGTTTTGTAGTTCCCTGAATTGATTCTTCATTTCCAGAAGTTTGTTTTGATTTTTCTTTATTTTGTCAATTTCTTTATTGAATTTTTCTTCCAGGTCCTGGAATCTTTTTGTGGTTTCTTTGTTTTGGTTATCTAGTTTTTCTTGCAAGTCACTGAATTTTCTTACGATCCATGTTCAAAATTCTTCTTTTGTCATCTTAGTGGTCTGATTTTGGTTGCTGTCCATTTCTAATGGGCTGGGTTTCCTCTTTGGGGGAGTGCTTTCTGTTTGAGTCTTCATATTTCCAGAGTTCGTTCACTGATATCTTCCCATCTGGATCAGTTGTTTCTTCTTACGTTTAGATTTTCTTTTGGATAATGACACACCTTGTTTAGTCTCTGAGCCAGTAGGTGGTGTTTGTGGGTGATATTCGACGACACCCTGTATGATGAGTCAGTAGATGCCGTAAAAGGGTGTGCAGAATGTCCTCCCTGTTAGTAGGTGCCGTTTGCTGGGAGGAGTCGGCTACACTTGTTTTGGGGTCCTGTAACCAGCTCTTATTCCTCTGGAGAGGCCTTCTTGTGTCTTACGTGGTGGGTGGTGCCCTGGGACTTCCAGGTGTGTCCTTATTCTCCACCTCATTTAGGGCATGTCGGGGATTGAGTCTTGGCGGATCTGGGTTGGGTAAGCCTGCCCTCAAGCACCACAATGCTGTTAGCAGGGGTTAAAGTCCTGTTCTCTGCTTCTGGGAAAAGCTGTCATGGAGGGGCTGGGATGGCCCCACTCAGTCAGGAAGTCTGCGTGTGGGGATGGGGCTGTCTGAGACCTGCAGTCTGGAGCAGACCTCGCTCCTTTCCACCCTCCCCAACTCCATGGTTTCTCCTGAGCCTCTGCCAGTAGGACAGACCTCACGCCACCGGGTATCCCCTGAATGTGATGCTGGCTGGGATGTTCCCTGTACAGGATTGCAGCCTGGGCTGGGCACGCGGCCCTCCAGTGGGAGGAGAGATGCTGTCAACCACGCTGATCCACCCTTGAGGGCACACACACCTTAGTAGGCTCATTCGGGAATATCCCTTCTGTGCCCCAGGGCAATGCCAGACCTGGGTGCATGGGATCTGGCCTGCAGGTCTGACCTCTGGGCCCCAGAATTCAATCCTTGACCACACCAGGGAGAGGAGTGCCAGTCCTACTTCTCCCATGGGGTGCCCAAGCTGGGTCAATGTCTCTTAGCCTCAGGGTCTGCCCCGTTTTCCTGGAGTCACCAGGCCAGCAGCACCTGGGAGGGCTGGCGGGTAGGGAGCTCGCTGTCTGAGTACTCTTTAGTCAGCTGTAGGGCCTCAAAAGGAAAGGTCCCGTTCCCTGGAGATGCCTCTTGCTGGTAGCTATATTGTCTCTCTTGGCAGCCGCGGGTAGGGGCAGGGGAGGGCAGAGTGTAGCAATATGGCGGCTGCTGCGCTGTCGGGTCTGTGCACATGGAGGTGCCCTGAGGGAGTTGGGAGCCTGGTGCCACATCCACTACAGGCTAACCACTCGCTTGTGGCAGTCCTCTCTGGGCTGGTGTCCGCAGGTCTCTCCAACCGCTGGGGAGCCCACCAGCAGTCCAAGATGCAAGGGAGGGGGACGTTAACCGCTCCACCTACCCTTGTCGCTGGTCTCCAAGCTTTTCGGGAGTCTCTTCTTCCAGTTCTCCTCTGCAACCTCCTCCCGTTCATCCAGTACCCTTCCTTCCAACCCCCATCCAATGTATGCTCGCCTGCTTGCTTCTTTCTTCCAAAATCTGTCTTTTTTGCAGAAACCTTCTGGCTGGCGGTTTTTCTTGTGCGCCATCTTGCTCCGCCCCCTACACCTCTCTGTACTATTCTTAAAATTGCATGTATATTTAACATTATCTTAAATTAAAAGGTTTGATTAAAAATAAAATATATTAGAGCTTTTCTTCTACGTATTTTATTGTGGGTTATTTGCAACCCTGGATACAGATTAGAAGCCTTGAGTAAGTATAAAAACACTAATATCTGGATTCCATCCCAGACCAATTAAATCATGATGTCTGAAGTTGAGTCTTGAATGGTTTTGCTTGGTTTATTGTTTGTTTGGTGTTTTTACTTTATATCATGAATAATTTAAAATACAACAGTATAACAAAACTCCCCATATGCACATCACCCAGTTTCAACAGCAACTGATATTTTGCCTGTCTTCTACTTATATCATCTACAATGTCTTCTTTTTTCTATACTATTTTCTCTTCATTTCTTTTGTTCTTTTTATGGGATTAAATTTTTCTTCCTTTCTCTTTTATTTGATTATTTTAAATTAAATAGTAAATATTTTTCCATTTCACTCATAAATACTTCAGTCCATTTCTGATAAAGGCACTCTGTGTTTTTCATATAACCCTAATGCTGTTAAGACACTTAATAAACTTAGCAATAGTTCTGTAATATCATAAAACTCCCATCATTAAACACCCAGTTTATACCATAATGTTTCTATTTTCTCAAACAGATCTTTTTTTAAGTCATTGATTTAATCAAATGAGGATTCAATAAAATCTACATATTTTATTTTTTGAAAATCACTTTAATTCTCAGGTTAATATCATGATGGCAAATTTTTGAAACGTTTAAACTGTTTGAATCAGAAAACAAGTTTATACACTATAATGGATTAATATGGCTTTTTAAAGACTATAGTTTCTTCCTCAAACTCTTTGTTCTTCTTCTAATTTTGTTTGTTTCTAAGAAATCCTTTTGCATATTTTGTAATGTTTCCAAGTCTAAATTTTCCTTATTGTGCTTCTGTATTGTCATTTAACATGTCTCTGTCTCATAATTTCTATAAATTGGTTAGACAAGCTTGATCACAATAATAGCTTTTTTTTTGCCAGAATTCTTCAGTAGTGCTATTGTACCTATCTATGAGTCACAAAATGTATAGTTGTCTCTTTTTGTGTGATGTTAGCAAAAGAAATAAAAGGAAAAAATTGATCCTTGCCTGTTACTAGTATTTTAAAAAGCTTTTAAAAATGATAATATTTTATCATTCCTTCTTCATTTATTAGATGGTACATGTCTATAAATAAAAATCATTTTTATTTACTGTTACTCTATGAGAATAGTAACTTTAATTTTTATCTGCTGTTTTCCAGAATAATGGGAATTGGTTTCTTGAAATTATGTAATGAGATTTTCTTGTTTGTTTGATTGTTTTTGAGTACCAGTATGACCTTATGAGTGTAAAATTTTTATGGGTTTGAATCTATTACTTTTTATCCAAATGTTTAATGTTTAAATGTTCCCAACTTTGGTCCATGATAACCTATTTAGTTTGGCTCCTGAATCCTTTTAACATGATCTTTGTAAACTTCCATATTTTTCTTTTGATATGAGAGAGTATTTCCAGATTCCCGTACCTAAAATCCAAAGATTCTTGGTTTCTTTAATGAGAAATAATATTTATTAGAGATCTCAATATGGACTCCAGTAGTAATTATTCCTGTTGGGTTTGTCAGTGTTTCTAGGCTTCTTCAATGAATAGAACTAGAAATATGTATTAAGTTTTAAAATACATGAGTTCAAAATTTAAATTTAAATTCTGAATTGTATGTGTAATCGGTATCTTTTTCTTCTCACACAAAATAGACACCAACATAATTATTATTTGCTATCTCAGAAAAATAATTCCATAATACTACTAACAGTGTGATACTGAAATTAGTTTTAGACATCCCCTTGTACCTTTTTAGGGTAATATCGCCAAGGATCCAAGTCAAATTACTCTAAAGCCACTTGAAATATTTTCTTTCATAGGAGTTGTTCTATTAAGTTAATATATTAGTTTAACTTTTCTTTTATAAAAAGGTTACTTGTATAAAATTTAATTTTTAATTTTTTAATTTTTAATTTTATATATTTATTTTTGAGACAGAGTCTCACTCTGTTGCCTGGACTAGAGTGCCATGGCGTCAGCCTAGCTTACAGCAAACTCAAACTCCTAGGCTCAAGCAATCCTCCCACCTCAGCCTTCTAAGCAGCTGGGACTACAGGCGCATGCCACCACCAGCAGCAAATTTTTATATTTTTAGTAGTCTCACTCTTGCTCAGGCTGGTCTCAAACTCCTGACCGCAAGTGATCCCCCTGCCTCAGCTTCCCATAGTGCTAGGATTACAAGCACGAGCCACTGCACCCAGCCTAAAATTTAATTTTTAAAAAATTCTTAGAAAAATAGTTATGTGGTTTTAAAAGCTAATTTATAAAATATAACACATTCAAAAACTCTAAGTTATACTAAAGATTTTGTTTATGCACACTACAGTTTTCAAAATAAATTTTTACTCAGATACCTGTGTGAATAATAAATATTGGGTAAAAAGCTACAACAAACTACTATAATCTCCCTGATGACCCTTTTAAAGAATTTATAGTGCTTCTCAATGGATCTTACCAAATGTGTGAAGCAGAAATTGTCACAATTCTTTCAAATCTACAGCAACCCAATGAGGCAACTTATGCTTTACCAGGAAATTTCATTATTAGCTGCTGGCTGATATGTCCCTTTTCTTTCATTGTATTAGGATTTATATGCCTATTTCGATGGCAACAGAGGTTTTTATTGATATATTAGAACTTTGGGCTTGCTATTTCTCCCTTATGAATACTAGATTATTTTAAGCCAAATATACTTCTTTCTTCAATGAAAAAAAATGCTCCCGCTTTAAAATAGGATTTTTTTTGGATCGCTTCAGAAAATGTATTCTGGAAAAATAATACTAATTTTACCTGATATCTGTAGTATTATTTTTAGAATGTAGAGTTAGAATTAATTATCTCTAGATTACAATTTTTTACAAATTTTGTAAAAAGGATCAACATTTTCAAGTTGGTAGTGGTTTCAATTTCCTAAAAATTAAAAACAGAAGATGAAACTAGTTTTCTTTGGGATTTAAAAATGAATGTTCTGCAAAACAGTTTGAACCAAACCTTGTTAGTGCGCTTTACGCGCCACCCATTAAGCAGTGATAACAGCCGTGTTTCCGTTCTAGTAACTGCAATGGCAAGCGCTCCTAGCCCAGCTCCGGCTCTGCAGCAACCACCTGCGTCCTGCGGCAGTGTCCCCTCCGCCCCCTCCGTCGCCGCGGTCTCGGGCCCTCCCCGCGGGCGGAGGCGGTTCCGGGGCCCTTGGCGCGGGCCGCGCAGCCGCCTCGCCTCCCCGGCCTCCCGCGCCGCAGCCTGAGCACATCAGCTGCTGCCCCCGGCGCCCCGCACCGCGCCACCTCCCCCGACCGCGGACGTGAAGGACGCCGTCGTCGCGATGCCGCTCCCTCCTCCCGGCCGTGCAGCCTCGCCCCGGCTCAGTCGCCCCACACCTGTGCTCGCCCGGCGCGGCGTCGGCGCCCTCCAGGAAGGCGGCGAGGGGCCCGGAGGCCACGGGCGAGCACACGGCGACAGTGCGCAGGAAGCGCGTGGGGCGCCGTCGGGCCCTGCCCTGCTCCGGGCCGCTGAGCCGCCGCCTGTCGCGCCCGGACGCCGGGGCCAGTCGGGGGCGGGAAGGGCCGCGGTAGCCAGCCCCGGGCTGCACGTGCGCCGCCCCCGCGAGCTCGGCACGGGGGCGTCGCTGCCGGGGTCGCCCGCACCGCCACGTGGCGGCTGCTGAGCTGCGGGGGCGCGGAGGCCCGGGCGCTGCGCTCGCTGGTGGCTGTGAAAGAACTGGGGGGCACTCAGCCGCCAGGAGCCGGGGAGGACGAGGAGGCGGACGGGGAGACCCCGCCGCGCCCTTGCCCTTGGTGGCCGGCGGCTAGGGGCGCGGGCACGAGCAGGGGGAGCGTGCCCGGCACAGGTGACAGCCCAGCGCCTGGTCCCGGCAAGCCCCGGGCGCAACCGCAGCCGTAGCGCCCGCCGCGCTCCCAGTTTCATCGCAGAACTTGTCGATGTGGGCAACTGTTTCTTATTCCACCACTTTTAAGACCCCAGCTCTTGAACTTCATGAGACATAAGAATGACCTAGAGAACCTGTTAACAGATCAGATTACTAAACTCCATTCCAAAATTCTGATTCAGTGAATCTAGGGGAAAGATGTGAGGATTAAATGTAAACAAATACAAAAACAAACGCTATTTAGAGAGAGGCTCGTGTTACAAAAACTACTTTTTTTATATAAGTGTGCTTAGTGGTGGATTAATTTAAATTTGAAGTTATTGTGCCACCTTTTGTGCTTCCAAAGTATACAGAATGCAAAGGATTTATGCAAGGAAAGATAGTTCCTGGCATACAATATATATGACCGCTAATCATTATTAAACTAACAAAATCAGAGAAGAAAATGAAACGGCTAAACCTTACCATATATACTTAAAATATTTCCAAAGAAAAATTAAAAAGTAACTTTAAGACTTGGTAAAGTATTCAGTTTCTTTTATTTTAATTTATTTTTTATTTTGATTTGAAATGTCCACGCAAGTACATACCAATTTTTGACCTTCTATACAGAAAATATCTAAAAACTCTTTGGGCTTGTCAGGAGAGTTATAGTACTGAGCAATTTTAATACCTCTGATTGTGTTAAATCTCTGAATAGCCATATGTCTACTCATTACAAAATATTTTGTGAGAAAATGAAATGACTTATAAGACACAATTATATGAACATACAGTTATATTATTCAGTGCTACTATATTTTATGGAATATATGTGAAATGTCCAATTTAGAGAATTGCATTATTTACAGATAGAGATTTTTAGATGAAAAGAATGTGGTCTAATTTGAATTATCAAAACACGTAAATTCTTATCTACAGAGAAATGACTTGAGCTTTTTCTTAGGCATTTTAATATTATAGCAAATGTTCAAACTCTATAATTAGTCTGTAGTATATGGCTTATTTCCTTTTGATTTAAGTTGAAAGAAAATTAATCGACATATTATGAGCAAACTATTTAGCCAAAGTCTGCCATGCTTCTATCTAGGTTTCTGGAATGTTCATATCAGGTGCATAGCTATAATCTTCCTACTGTGTACCCCAGGTGCACTTACCAAATACTGACAGCATAGAAAATGCAGAATAGAATGCAATGTCATCAGGAAACTGGTAATCTCAATGTGCTATAAGGGACTACAAATGCAATATAATGATCCTGGTAAAGTATACCCAGAACATTCACTAACCTGCTTCCAGACTTCTGAAAGTTTGGTAACAACAGAAATAACACTAAGCCAGCCTTAACTGCCATTTCTGGTTCAGGCAAATTTTGTTGTGTTATATAGCTTCATATAGCATTCATTGCTACTCTATGCATGGGTGTAGATTATTAGGAACTCGTTTGAAATCCTGTGTTACAACTTAATATAAAATATGGCCAATGTAAATGAACTGTTTTAATCATCAAGGCACATTACATTACTCAATAACAATTTAGAATTTAAAATCAGATGATATAAAAATTTATATTTATTGCTATATTTGTTCATGTACTAGTGAACAGTGCATTGTGAACCTTAGATACACTACAGCATTGTCCATGGTACTTGTTTTTCATCATAGCATAAAGAATATTCCCTAGAATTTTACAATAGTTTTGAATGTTTTAAATTTATGGAAAACAACTACAGTGTAGGAGACAGAGAAAAATGAAAAAAATTCTGAAATATTTTGTGAAAATGAAATTATTAAATACAAAATGTAATTGTGTACTCATGGATAAGTGAGAAGAAATACATGATTTTTAAGGAATGCTAAGGAGTATACTTTAAGTACAATTATATCCTGTGCTCAGTATGAAGTTTAAGCCATGGAGCATTTATTAGAAGTGATGAGGCCTGGTCTTTTAAAGCTGCAGTTCCCAACCCCCTAGCCAGGCGTCCTCAAACTACGGCCCGTGGGCCACATGTGGCCCACCGGGTGTTTTTGCCCCGGCTGCCTGTCCTGCTCAGCAGCCGACTAGTCCGGGGCCCACGGGTGCGCATGTGTGGAATGTGTGCCGCACTCTCCAATGGCCCTCCAACTATCTGAGGGACAGTGAACTGGCCCCCTGTTTAAAAAGTTTCAGGACCCCTGCTAGGCCATCAATCTGTACTGGTCTGTAGCCTGTTAGGAACTGGGCACGCAGCAGGAGGTGAGGGGTGGGCAAGGAAGTGAAGCTTCATCTGTGTTTACAGCTGCTCCCCATCACTTGCATCACTGCATGAGCTCTGCCTCCTGTCATATCAGCCGTGGAACTAGCTTCTCATAGGAGCACGAACCCTACTGTAAACTGTGCATGCAAGGGATCTAGTTTGTGAGCTCCTTATGAGAATCTAACGCCTGATGATCTGAGGTGGAGCTGAGACAGTGATGCTAGTGCTGGGGAGTGGCTGCAAATACAGATTATCGTTAGCAGAGAGGTTTGATTGTGCAAAAAATGTAATGAACTTGAATCATCCTGAAACCATCCTCCCTACCTGCGCCCCATCCATGGAAAAATTGTCTTCCATGAAACTAGTCCCTGATACCAAAAAGGTTGGGGACTGCTGTTTTAAAGCATTCAACATCAAAATAAGAACATTGCTGTTAGCTTTCTAAAAGAGGATAAAATTATAGAATTAAGTTGTTGAAAATCCATTTCTCCTTAAAAAATATGGAACAAAACATTTACTCAGAATGCTTGTAAAACTAACACCTATGTCTTCTGATTACTTTTTTTGCCTCTTGTATTTTTAACTTTTGTTTTTGTACTTTTAAATCAGGTGATTTATCTACTTAATTCTTGACAATATTTGAATTGACATGATGTCCAATGTCTGAAAAAAAGAGATTTTCTTATTTGTGTTATTGCTTTTTTCCAGTTAAATATAAAGGATGATATAAAATCCTTCAGCTCCAGTGACTAACAGATTCATTAAGGTGTTTGTTTCAGTGTGTGGAAGAGGGATTAGCATTTATTTCTACAAAAGTAACCATGTCATTTAACTAGGTCAGTAAACAGGCATCCTTGATATGAATTACCCAAATCATCCAACTTTAGTAGGTGAAAAAATTCCAGTTTGGAAATGACAGAGCTTGTGGATCCATCATGAAGACACCTGAAAAGAATGAATTGACCATGTCATAGCTCAGTTTGGCAGTTGCATGGAAGAATACATGTAGTTACATTTCTTTCAGAGAGAAAAATGTTCCTTTAATTCTTGTAGAGAATGACAACATTTTGTTCCATTTTTTCACTTTTCAATTTTCACTTAGAACACAGTCCTTCAGATGCAAAAATGAAAGGCCACAGAATCAAAGAAATTAATGAGCATGACCAATTAAATCTATCAGTGAGATGTTAGGAACTGCTTTATATGGGAATAAAGGGAGTTATATATGCTTTCTAATTCCTTCATAGTCAAAACTTGCTACACAGGTCTCAATTCTGAGTTATTGGGACAATAATGCATTTTTTTTTTTTACTTAATGAATGTAGGGCTGAATATTATTATGTGGAACTGATTACATACTGAGAGAATTACATAGTAAAGGATACTTTGTTCCTTTTTTTTATTAATATGGAAAACAGCCAAAATACTTCTTTTTATTTTTTATCTTCTGCAAATATTTGTGATGGACAAATTGTCAAAAAAGTATGATATTCATTTTAAATCCCATTATAAAGTAATAGTCTTTATACAAGATATGTAATTAACCAGGGACACGGTAAAACAGCAGTATTTATTCTTAACATTTTTATATAAACACAATATGTTGAGAACTTAAATATATACATATTTCATGAAAACGTTGTCTCTCTGCCTTTCATATATATAAATTCATGAGCTAAAGGAAAATCAAGTTTCTTTTGTATTAATGACTTCACTTTTTGACACCATTATATTCTGGTCAGCTTTAAGTACATTATTCTGTGGAAAGATTAATTTCATATCTCTGGGTCAAATGTTTGTTTCACACCTACTTGATTCAAAACAAGCAATGCATTCTGTTATGCTCATAGCAGTGGAAATTGGAGAGTATATTTGACAAAAAAATCGTAAAAGTGAGAATGGCTTGTCTCTAATAATTATATAACTAATAATAAGGCATTGCCACTCTTCTAAGGATTAATAACACCATGTTAACTTAGAAGAGAGTTTTGTGTGAGTATAACACTTTATCATTCTTGGCATTAAAATCAGTGATGACTAGTGAGAAGTAGTAATTTATACTAAAAAAATTCTTAAAAAAATTTTGAGTTCCTCATAGTGTAAGTATTAAGCACCAAAGTACTAGACTTGTGAGTCTCTGAAGGAATTATTCACCAGTTTCCTCATTATCTAAGATAGGAAAAAGCATATAACATATGCTTAATATCTATTTAATTAATTGTTTAATTGGGATATTAGACAATAGAATATCAAACTCATAAATTTCATAGATATGGTATTTTAAAAATGATTGTATACTATACAACATCAATGTTTGATAAGAAAGCAATATATAATGAAAGATGAAAGAAAAATTGAATTTACAATGATTCCTTTAAAAAATTAGCTATTAGAGGACAACATGGGAACATTAAAATAAATAAAATAGGAAAAATACTTAGTTACTGATTACACATTGGATCATCTACTAATTGGATACGATTTCTTCTCATCATTTATAACTTCACTCTCACATGAATACAAACTTATTTGCTGCTTTTTTATTTGTCCCAAATTTTGTAGTTACAGTACTAGGTTGTTTTGTTTGCCAAACTAATTCATGAGTTTTCCTTTTATCATTCTCCAAGATTTACTTAGGGAAACCGCAGTAGATATTGTGTTAAATAGTATGCCAAATCTTATTAAAGATACCAGATTGAATTGATTCTATATAATCAATGTTAAAGTCTAGACAGAGTTTGTATACTTTAAATATAGTAAATAACATTGGATACTTTGTACATAAGCAAAAAAATATTTTTCTTACATGTAACATGAGAAGTTGAAATTTCAGTGGTTTCCAAATGCAGAATACTTTGGGACAGTTTTAAAAATATAATTCCTGGATTATGCATCTGATATACTAAAGCAAATCAGAGATTCTACAAGTTTTAATGATCTAATTCTAAACCAGCTTACTAATCATTGTACTATTTATTTTCATAATTTCCTTCAAATTAAAAGGCTACATGACTTTAAAATATCATATTGTTAAATTTCTTCAAATTTGTTTTTGTGTATATTTGTTGTTGTCATTATTGTTGTTAGTCTTATTTTGACCAAAGAGAAGCATGTAAGTGTAATAGATTTTATTAAAAATTAACACTGTCATAAAATATTCCTACAAAGTGTGAAATCTGTGTTCTAATGTAGGTGGGGAATAATGCCCCTCTCTTGGAATAATATAGACTGAATGACACATGTGAGATTCTATTCAACACCTGTGAAGATATTTTAGTGCCAGTATTTACTTTGTTGATTACATTTAAGAAATACTTCTTCATACACATACATGGGCCAAGCTGGAATCTCCTCAAAACAATTTTCTATGTGAAAAAAAATCGAGCTGCTAAGGAGTGGGATGTCTGCTTGATTCAGTTTGAATAGGCTAATATATTGTCTTGATATTATCTTTGATGACTTTTAAAGAAAATTAATTTGTAAATGTTTTTGATTAATGAAACAATTTGAGCTAATCATAGCTATAATAATTGGAGGGAATCAGAGTCACTCTTATAGTTATTTTGGCTGCACAGTGTAATTGGAAAACTTCTTGAAATCAATGATATGGTTTAAAATGAAGCAATCTGCATTTGTGAACTTGGGAGAGCAATTTAATCTTTTGTAGCCTAGGTTTTTTCAACTGTATAATGTGAATATTAATAATTTTCTTAAGAAAAATTAAGTGAGGCTCACATGAGAACACATACAAAAATGATTTAGAATAAGACCTGACATTTCATTGCCACCACCACCATCATCATCATCACATTATATATAGGCAAGCACTTGTGTCATCTCTGTCTAAGACAAAAACCTGAAAACCTAACCCAAGATAAGTAAAATTTTATAGCTCAGTATAAACGTTTCCTATATTATGTGTTTGTTTGCTGCATATCAAGAATGTCAATCTTTTGGTTAGAGTATGCGTTAATATTTTGTGACTATTGTTATGCAATCAATAGGAAGTGTTTAGCATTATATCTTCATGTCTTTATAAAATACTACCAAACATTAAATTTGCTTAATGAAGATTTTTTTTTTTTTTCCTGAAACAGTCTCACTCCTTTGCCTGGACTAGAGTGCCGTGGCATCAGCCTAGCTCACAGCAACCTCAAACTCCTGGGCTCAAGTGATCCTTCTGCCTCAGCCTCCCGAGTAGCTGGGACTACAGGCATGCGCCACCATGCCCCGCTAATTTTTTCTGTATATATTTTTAGTTGACCAATGAATTTCTTTCTATTTATAGTAGAGACGGTCTCGCTCTTGCTCAGGCTGATTTCAAACTCCTGAGCTCAAAGGATCCACTCGCCTCGGCCTCCCAGAGTGCTAGGATTACAGGCATGCGCCGCCGCGCCCGGCCTTGATCATTTAATACTGGTGGAAATAATGTGGCACCTTATTCCATCATTCACAAAGATGACTTTGAGTGAAATATCTTGAATTATAATGTACTCAAAGATATACAGAGTTTATGATGTTTTCTTTATAAAATAGCTAGTTTTGCTATATATTTTGACATTTTTGATTGCTACCTATTTATGTTAGATTACAATTAATGTGATGCAAGTATTGGTTAGGGTAATCTAGTTGAAATAAAATGTTTCATGTTATTTCCAGTAAACAATTAATACTTTTAAAAACTCATAATATCAGAATTGATTTGATCACAATATTCTAGAATTAGAAATAGATTATTTTATATTGGATTAGACTTCAGCTTTGAATAATATATGAAATTTGACTCACTATCCTACAAATAAGTATTTCCCCTTCTCTGTATCTAAAAGGGTAAAAGTGAGGTATTCAATGATACATGTTTTCAAGAAAATTCTATATCAATTCTTTAGGTCACTGCCATTGAGAAAATATTAAAGTGTGAAATAAAGGCTATTACTGTGACAAAGAGGAACACTGAATGCTGATAGCCATCTGTGTTTGGCATTGCTAAATGAAGCCATATTACTGCTGTGACAGTTGGCTGTCTAATAAGCCAGAATACTTTTATCAGGAACATTATAGCAAGATGTACTTTGAAGAGTCTGTTGGAAAACAGCTCATTTAAGGTTCAGTATGATCACTCTCATTTGCCTCTTCTATATTATCTATTTCTCCAAAGACAGAAGTAAATACTGAGCGTCATGCCCTTATCAGTCTCTGGCACCTTGACTTAGTCAGGGTTTGGATTAGTTCCCAAAGAAACTATGTTTTACGCTAGATATCAGGATTATCAACAAAATGAAGCAGGATGGCAAATGAAATTGGGAGAAATTGTTCAACTACAGAATTGAAATATAAAAGATATTAATTCAATGACATTTTGGAGTCTGTTATGTAGCACTAGCTAACTAACACATACACCCAGTGCAGATAGGGTGGTAGGATTAAATGACAGGGTGATTACTTGTTACCTGAGAAACAGAAGGTGCCCTATTTTGATTTTCCTTTTTTTGATTTTCTCCTTACTTAAAGTTGGATCTCTTGTTATATGGTGTTGAATTATACAGAAATGCACGCAGACATGTGTGCATGTGATTGGCACTTAAACTCACACAGTGCCCCGCGTCGTAGCAGGAAACCAACAGCCACAGCCTGACCATTAGGACCAAGGCCAAATTGTAAAATAAGAAGTTTGCTATCAATCTATTCCCTCCACATCTAAGCCCTGGAGGTCAAGGATGTGGACATATCTGAAGACAGGGGCTCCCTCTTCCTGGCCCCTCACATCTTTTGCTCACTGTCTGATCTTTGGAAGTGGCCTTTGCCCCTGCCAAGCAGCAGGTGGGCAGCAGTGGTCTACCTGTGGACAAATACCTGCTTGCAGGCACTGCTCTTTTTCTGGACACTGTCTCTCCCACACTTGGGCCTGAGGAGAGATGTTGGCAGAAGTGGGTGTCCCCTCACATCTGAAAGAAAGTAAGGGTAATAAGATCCTTCATTTCTCTGAGGTCAGAGGAGTCAGAGACCTTAGAGCTGCACTTCAATGTGGCAGCCACTGGCTGCTGAGCACCTGGAATGTGGCTGGTCTGAACTGGGATGTGCTGGAAGCTAAAATACAGAGTGACTTCGGAAGATTTAGTACCATAAAACGAAAAAAAATTATTAATAATATATTGATCACAGATTTAAATGGTAATATTTTGAATATATTGGGTTAAATAAAGTATTACAATTAATTTCATCTGTTTTGTTTTATGTGGTTACTAGAAAATTCAAACTGACACGTGGCTCACATTTTATTTCACTGGACATTGCTGCCTTAGAGGATGGCCTCACTTTTCAAAGTTCAGGTTGCCTCCACAAAAGACCAGAAGCTATGAAGGTTATATAATCTTAAATTTAAAATAATTGTCATTACATTGTTTCTAGCTTTAAATATTATACATATTATTCATGAATGGATATAACCTTATAGACAAGATTAAATGGGAATGTCCGTCGGGCGGCGCCAGGTTCCAGCGCGGAGAGGAATTCCTGCCTAAAAAGGGACTAAATAGGGAATAGAGTTTGAAAGCTAAGAACTTGTCATTCTGGCTTTATTCAGCCCTGCCAGGGATGGCATCTCCTGTCGCTCCGGGAATGAGGGGCGGGGCCTGGAGCCCTATCCAATCAGGACCGCCGGGGTGGGGCCTGTCTAATCTGGCGCGAAGCCGGAAAGGAGGGGGCGACTTCCGGGCTCTGGCTGGGCCTTTGTCCCTCAGTGCTCGCGAGTCTGCTGCTGAGGCGCGTTTTCACCTCTCCTCCTCTTTCTCGTTGGGAGGTTCAGGTGCCTCTACCGCAGCCTCTGTCACTCTGTGACCAGCAGGTACTGGGAGATTCGTAGGGAGGACGCTGGGACACCCCGGACGTCAGGAAATGGTGAGTTTGCGGGCCGCGTGTCCGGAGACGGGGAAGGGGCCGGTTGAAACCGGCGGAACCGGCTGCGGCGGGACCTGGGCCCCCGCGGTCAGCTCTGGGGTTAGTGGGCCTCAGCCTCGGCTGGCTAATGGCGCAGCGAGGCCCTCAGTCCCCTCTGCCCGCGGGGTGTGGCAGGGACCCCGCGCGTCCAGTCCTGTTCCGCACGGTGACGGGCCACAGCCCGGAGCCCTCTGGCAGCTGGGCGTCCGCAGCCCCGCGTCTCCCCGGGATTGTGCGGTGGTGACAGGAGGGCCTCCAGGGGGTATCCCGACTTGGTGTGCGAGTGCGTGCCTGGGACGAGCTGTGGTCCGTGGGGTGCTCAGTCCTTCCTTTCTCCTGTTAAAAATTAAACTGAGACACAGTTAAAACATCAAAGAGTTTATTTGAGCAAACAGCCATTTTTGCATCCGCGAGCATCCAACCATGGATATTTGGGGGATCCCCAGAGGGACTTACTGGAAAGGCTTTCGCAAGGTACATGAGGAAGCAAACCAAATTCAGTAATTTGTTGTAGTTATGGACTACTTGGACTATTTTCTGGTTATGTAATCAGAAGTTAATTGGTGGTTTATGGTTGGTTGAGCCTAAATTTTGTTTCTCAGTTAGTAATTTACAAAATAAATGCATTTGAGTTAGATATTGGTTATTATTAGGTAAGAGCCTGGGGCACTTGAGTCAGTTCAGTCCGATTGCCTCCTGTGTTAACACTGTGCAGAAGGACTTTAGATCAGTTTTGGAGTATTGACATCTTAACTATATTACATATTGTTATCCTTGAACATTAGATGTGTTTGTATTTATTCAGTTATTTGATTTCTTTCATCAAAAATTAAAAAAAATTCAGTGTTAAAGCCTGGTCCTTCTTTTGTTAAGTTTGTTTGTAAATGTCTCTTTTTTTAATGTCATAATGAGTGGAATTGTTTTCTTAATTTCATTTTCATATTACTCATTGCTAGTATGTAGAAGTACAGTTGAATTTTTTGTGTTGATCTTGAATCGTGTGACTGCTTAACTCATTTATTTGTTCTGGTGAGTTATTGTGAATTTCTTATAAACTTATGTATGCAAGTGTATGTTATCTGCAATAAAAAAATTCTACCTCTTTTCTCTTATGGAGAATTTTATTTTTCTTATTTAATTTCTGTGGAGAATATTTTCAGTTCTATGATGAATAGGGTGGTAAAGTGAACATTCTTGTTCCAAAACTTCAAAGTAATTATGATCTTAGCTGTAGGTTTTTCACAGTTTCCCTTTAACAAGTCTAGAAAGGTTTCTTTGTATTACTAGTTTGCTGGGAGTTTGGTCGTAAATAGGTATTGGATTTGACAGTTCCTCTTCTGTGCCTTATTAAAAGTGTCTTTTTTCCCCCATTATTCTGTTTGTAAATTGCATTGATATTTGGATGTTAAGTCAACATTACATTTGTGTTGCTGGGTTTTTGTATGTGTGTGTGGCTTCTGTGTGCATATTCATCAGGGATATTATTCCATAGTCATCTTTACTTGAATGCTTTTGTCTGGTTTTAGTATCAGGATAATATAGATCTCATAGAATGAACTGGAAAGTATTCCCAATAATGTTACTTTATGTTTTGGAGGAGTTTGTGAAGAGTTGGCATTAATTCTTCACTAAATGTTTAATAGAATTTACCAGTCATGGAATGTGGCTCTATGCTTCTCTTTGTGGAAAGATCTCTTAAATTATTTGAATCATTCTACATATTACATGTCTATTTATATATTCTATTTATTTTTGAATTTACTTTCATAATGTATGCCTATCAAAGTATTCATTTCAAATTTCTAGTATTCTATGTTTGTAGATTTTTCTAAGCAATTAAAACTGAAAATTCAGGAAGTACAATGTAGGAGAATGAGGCTTTAGCATAATCAGTGAATGATCCAAAATTACCTCTGATGTAGGATGAAGCATATGACTGTGATTGCTATACTTTATATTCATTGTATATGTAAAATGTGTTATTTAATCTAAAACTATTGAAGCATGCCATTTGACTTTAGATTTTATAAAAATAGCATACTGAGCCTCCCTCATAGTTTTCATCAATATTTAGATAGGACAATAAAACAAATTTTATTAAGAACAAATGCTAAATAAATAGTAAATGATGAATGGTATGAATAAGTGGAAATTTGACAAATCAGAGTGGTAAATAATCATTTTGTGCAAATAATCATACTGTTATAGTTACTATTAGTTACTATCCTAAGTCATTTACACATATAGACTTAATTAGTAAGATTTTAAAATGTATAATACAATGATACATTGACACATTTATAATGATATTAGGTGACATTAAAACCATAGAAATAAAATGTTTTGGTATGCAATGCATAAATGAGCATAAAATTTTAAATAATTTTATTAGAAAGTTTGACTTATTAAACATAGTGACAAATAGACCTCATTATTCACTAGAAAACATGAGATGCATATTATTTTTGATACAGTGGAAAATTATTTAAAATGGTAATGTTTTAAACCTAAAATGTCATTAACATTTTTAAAGTAGATATCGAGAAAAGTCATATTTTTTAGTTGTGGAATGACTATATAAATTATGAATTAATATAATTATCCAGTAATATCTTTCCACATACAAATTTCATTTAAGTCTCTTTGAACTTATTGATTAAATGGAAACTCTTACCTGTGATTATTTTAAAGAGTCAGATATATGCTAATGAGGCGGCATGGGGATTGGAGTCAAGAGACCTGAGTTTAGGTAAATGATTTTACCCTCTTAGCTCATAGTTATATAAACAGAGTAATTCTGGCCATGTCCAGGCACTGTTCACTGAAATGGAGTATATCTTTTCAAAATTTGCATACAGTATAAATTAGAATTTTACATGTTAAAAAATAATCACTCTCTACAAATTATTATTACTGTACGGTATATCTGAAGGATAGAAATGTTCAAAATGAAAAAAAAATTGCAGTGTTTCATGAGGTACTGTTGTCTGCCAGAAAATATCTATATGAATATTCTATTCATGTGTACACTGTGGATATTTGTGCCTATAGAACAAATTATATATAGTATAAAAACTATCAGTACAGACAACTACAAATTATAAGAATCTCTAAATTCTAAATAAAAAGAAAAATATGAATACTTCTAAGGAGCAAAATTAAATAAACAATCAGAGGAGTAATCATTACTAAAAATCAAGTACTCCTTTCACTTACTGACAAATCACAGTGATGTCAAATTCACATGGGTTCTATCCAGCTTCTAGCATGGCAGTTGGAAGAAACAGAAAGAAATAAACTAACTGAAGACATCCCAAATGTGTTATCTCCCAATTGTGGGAAGTAAATAATAAATTATTAAGCACAAAAGGAAATCATCTACCAAGATGAAGGGTCAGAAGAAAATAGATGTCATATAAAATTCAGATATTGGAATTATGTTGTAAATATTTAAATAAATACAGCAGGGAAAATAGAAAATCAAAATAATATCAGAAAAACAAGAAACTCTAAGATTAAAGGGCCATATTTAGAACTAAACCAAAGAATAAACAATTAAAATATAAGAAGTAAACTTAAGATACAAAGTGTGAGCTAAATATTGAATTAAACTTGATGAGAGGACTAGATAAAAAAATAGAATGAAAGATAAAACACTTTTAACTTTTATACTAGAATATGTATTATAAAAAGAATGAAAGACAATAACCAAAAATGATAATTTATAAATTTCTAAAAATAATCATGAATAAATCTATGAATTCAGAGTTCATGTCAAAAGAGATGGGGAAAAACTGCTTAATAGAAATAATAGTAAAATTGTATAACACCAAGAGGAGTGAAAAAATTAAAAGCAGTGAGATAGATAACCTATAAAGGTGAAAGCAAAATCTTCAAATCTTTAATAGAAGCCAGAACATAAAAATAAAGATTAAGAGAGGTACAAAAGTATTTAGACTCTTAAAAGTAAAATTTTATATATTTTTATTGAATCAGCAAATTCTGTGATACTTGAATAATTTAACTGATGACAGAATAATCTTATTTTTGTCAGAAAAGTTTTCATAACTAAGTTATTAAAAATTAATGGCACTTCCATTGTATATTCTTCAGAATATTAGTTATTTTATTAGAACTGATTAGCACCAAAGAACTGACAGTGGTATAGACATTGACATTAAGACTAGACGCTCAGGATGACTGAGTTGTACATGCATAGCAGGGTGCAGGAGAATGTGATGATTGAATTTACCCAGTACACGACTATAAAGAAATTCATTAGCAGCAGGATGGTCTGTGTGGCTCTTTTCTCTGGGGAAAATCTGGTGCTGTGAAGGTGCTGGGGACACCTTTGATACCTGGACAAAAGAATCACCCTGTATGCACTTGAGAGCAGCATAACTCCCACAAGGAAGACTTTTCTGGATATTATCAGTGTGAACATCACAATTCTGATGATGTAGCTCATGGGGGAAAGTGAACAATATTTATTGAGAATCAAGAGATCAGTTTGGGTCACACTGGAAGAAGCCACAATGTTGAATATCAGATAATTACTGCAGGACAAACAGAGGAACAATAAAAAGGCAAAAACATGTAAAATGTAATTTTGTATATATATTTTTAAACCTTGGCAAGCAGGTGGTGCTGTGGCTTATGGTGAAGGCTCAGAAGGGAGGTGGTACAGATGGAGAGGCCCCTCATCATCCTGTTTATATAGAAAAATGATTTAAATCTGAAGTCATTCTGAAAATTCAGGGACCCACACAGACCTGGAAAAAACCAAAACAGTACAGTGAGGAGCATCACTATGTGGATGAGGGCCAAGTGACAGGTGATCAGGTCAGTGGGCTTCCGCCTATAATCCAGGAGTGTGAAAATACGCATGAAAAGAAGGAACGTGCTGGCTGAGAGTCCACTACCAGCTTGGAAAAGAAAGGTAGTTTTCAGTGGTTACATAAGTGGTAAGTGAGTTCAACTAATGGCAGGGAGGAAACATATTTCATATATCTGGAGGAAAAACCAATAGACTTCACATCATCAACATTCTATTTTTCAGTAGTCAAAATTGTCACCCACTGCCATCATTTTTACTTCACCCAATTATTTTTAATAAAATAATTCATATTATAAATATAAATTATTAAAAATATAGCCTACATACTGTTTTCTACCTAATATGACACACTCTCACATACACACACATCAAACACCAACAAAGCAATACTTGCCTGTACACAGTGCTCACTACACTCCTATTTTGCCAATGCCTTCCTCTCTTTAGAAAAAATTTCTTTTCTGTTCTGCTTTTCTTCATTTAATATTTGGTACCCCAAAGACTGATAGGCTTATAAAATTACTCCATTGTATTTGTAAATCTGAAATGAACAAAATTTTATGCTAAAAAGACTCAAAATAAATAACTAGAATAAATTCACTTGAGTCTTACATATCAATTCACTTTTACACTTTTATTTTTCATCTCTCTTCCATGTTTATAGAAATCTGTAATTATTTCCTTCCCCCTGATTATCTGGATAATGTTCCTATTGTTATATCAGCAGATTAGCAAACTTGATTCCATCTGCAACCTTATTTTTCCTTTGCCATGAAATTTAACCTATTCCTAAAATCTGGAGATTAGGGTGTTAGAAATTAAACATATTTGGGGAGCATGATTGCACTTACCACAAGTCTTCTTATGAGTATTTTCTCAAATGGTCTTGTCCCTATTCCAGTTTAGTTTCCAATCCAGAAATCCTATGTGTGAACTCTCTTTTCCTTATGAGGGAATTGCTGAAGTCTAGCTTTCAATTACCAGTAGACCACAAACTATGTTTTTTTTTTATTTCATCATATTATGGGGGTACAAATATTGTTAAGGTTACCTATATTGCCCTTACCTCCCCCCACCCCCCGTCAGAGCTTGTAGCGCGTCCATCCTCCAGGTGGTGCGCATCGCAAAAACTATGTTATTGATACTATATGACATTCATGAGTTTGCATCAAAATGATCACATGATTGTCCTTTTATTGAGGCTTCACTTAGTGTAGAATTAGCCTACCATACCTTGAAAAATACTTAGGTTTTCGACAGTAGATGCTTCCCCTGAAGTTTTAATGAAGATATTTCCAATATAATAATGCTTCATAAAATTTCACTACATAATTTTGCAATTACTGTCTGATGTTATGTTCCCTGGACACAGGTATTGTTATTTTATGAAATTAATTTAATTTAAGGCTTAGAAGAATTCAACTATATGAGAGAAAAATAATGGAAAACCACTGTAATTTCTCAGATTTCTCTGAGATGGAAGAGTGTTCCATTATGTTCTTAAGGATACATAATTATATTAGACCACAAATCCAAATATGTATGCTAAAGAAAAAATGTTGACAGTTTGCATTCCTGTCTCATACTCAGAAATCCATGGCTGAGGTAAAATGTTGATCAAAAACTTCTGATATGTATGAGTTTGTAAGGGAGAAATCCTTTACGAGATTTAATGGTTGCTACCGTTTTTCCAAAAGCTTATTCTCTCTGCTTTCCATGTTAAAGAAACATAGACCCTAGAATAGACTGTACCTACTGAACTCAGAAAACTTGCTTGTGAATTTTAACAACAAAATTTAAATATGTTAATATAAGTTTTAATAAGCAAATTATAATTTAAAACTTCTAGAGGGAATAGTAGGCACACAAAATTTAAAGGATATCTTAATAAGAAGGTGCTGTGTCTTTCAAATTGGGAAATTATATTATTCTCATCACTAAATGACCTCCTCCAAATGCTTATACAGAAAATGCTGTAAGTTAAATTTATTTTGAATACATAAAATACTAAAAGTTTATTTTTATGGAAGTATTTGAAAGCATGCTTAATTTTATCAGCACCCATCATGTAAGGTATTCAGCAACTCTACAAAGATTTGATGAATGGCAAAAAGTGATACTTCTAGATAGTCTTATGGAATCAAAAAGAAGACAATTCTTTATTAGTAATTACTATAACAATAAAACAAAATAATATTTATAGTAATCTGATAAAATTTGATTAATATAAAGTGTTGAAAACATCTCATGATATAATTTTAAACAGCTATAAAATATTGTAAATATTCTAAAGCATCTTTATACTTAAAAGAAAGGAGTATGACTAAGTCATTTTGAATTTATTCAGATTTCCTGTATTTTAAAAAGTAAATGTCACCTAAGTCCCTATATTATGCTAAATTAATAAACAAGAAAGTAAAATACAATTTCAGTTCAAATACAACATTACCAATTATAAACATCCTTTTAAAAAATCTATAAATTTATGGCTTCTTAAGATCCACAAAACTGGTCTTTTCATCTGGAAAAATCCGTATTTAGTTACAATTCATTAAGATATGATTAAAATTAAAAGAAGAGAATTCTATTGCAGACTCACTCTGCACCTGGCTGCACCTCAGACGGGTGCTTTTTCTGTCTGCCAAAGAAATATTCCGGGCGCTGTGGCTGCCTGACTTGTCAAGGGTGATGCAGCTGCCTGGGGACACAGGGAAAAACAGAAAAAAAAAGAAGAAGAGAATTCTATTACTTCATTGAGACAATCCTACCTCATCTCACACCCACCTGAGTCTTGAGCTTTCACTGTTTGTGAAGTGGAGAAGTATATACCCACCTAACTGAGCCTGCGGAATGAGTCAGCGTGTGTGAGGTGAGGTTCTTAAGACATGGTTATAAGGAAGAGATTCCATCAGCTCATCTTCTGACAGGCCCGTTATCATCTGTAGAAGCAGGGCAATCCCCTGGCCTTGGGATTGTTATAAAGGGAAAAGTTATGAAAGGGGGAAACCAAAGTTACCTAATTACTGGAAAACAGCAGGTGAGGAACACCTGGATTGCAAACTTTTCCATGTGTGATCTCATTTTACATGTCGTCATGTCTTGGTGGGTTGGATTATATCAGTCTTTGTTAACAAAATAGAAGCCTGTAACTAACCCTAACTTTAAAAATGAGTAGAACACCATATCATATTTCTCAGTGTATTCTCACTGGTGCAAGTGATTCCTGGTAATTTGCATACATGTTCCCCAGTAATCCCTGGTTTGGGGGTCACAGCTAGATTACATACACCTTCGAAGGAATTAGGACAATGCTCCCTCTGCCAGATCTACTTAGGCAAGGGGCTCTGTCCTCCAGTGGACAAAACTCTGAGCCAGGGAACCTGTAATGGGGAGCAAAATGCAGAGAAGTTTGAGCACAGGAGTATTTTGCAGATGAATTTATAGTGTGCGTAAAGGACAGCTCCATTCCAAGCAGCACTGATACTCTCTGACCTTCTTCTATATCTTAGTTTGTTGTGAAGTGTCAGGCTTCGGTGGGCATGTGCTCTTCACCTCATCTTCCAGTCTTCTCTACTGTTTCTACTCACACACTGTTTTACTTTATGCACTGAGTGTTAGAGCACCCACTCGTTGGCAACTATCAAACTTTTTCCATCCACCCAACCACACCTTTGTTATAATTAACTCTAACTCTAACCTTTGCCCTGATTATTATGGCCACATTTCTGATCCTCTTTATTAATTAAACACTACTCAATGTTAAAATGGTGGTTTTTCTTCCTATAAAACTATCAATTATAGTCAGGGCACAAGCTCATCCTGTTCAGATTTGGCATGGTGTTCTCTTATATTAGTTTGTTTATTGTTGCTTATAACAGAATACCTGAAATGAGTAATTTATAAGAAAAGAAATTTACTTATTACAATTATGGAGGCTGAAAAGTCCAACGTCAATGGGCCATATCTGATGAGGGCCTTCTTGCTGGTGGGGACTCTGAAAAGTCCTGAAGCAGCATGGGACATCACTTGGTGAAGTAGATAAGCATGTCAGTGTTCTCAGGTCTCTCTTCCTCTTCTTATAAAGCTACCAGTCCCACTTCCAGGATAACCCATTAATCTATGAATTCACAAAACCATGAATGGATTAACCCCTTCATGAGGGATGGGACCCTCATGACCCAATCACCCCTTAAAGGCCCTACCTCTCAATATAGCTACAGTGGGGATTAAATTTCAACATGAGTTTTGGAGGGGACACATATTGAAACTATAGGCACTCTCTTGTGCCATTTTTGATCCTCTAACAAAAACGTCCCCTGGCCCAGCCAGGCCACCCTCATCCCCAGACTTTTGCCCTCTGAAGATACAATTTTTCCAGCTCTCTCCAATCCAGTCCAATTGCTCACCAGCTTCCATCTCTACAAACTCAGTTCACGTGGTTACTTAGGTCTTCATTTCATTGCCATCTTGAATGTTTTTCTATTCCTTCTTTTTAAACTTTTGTGCTCGAAGAAAAAAAATGTCAGTGAAGAAATCTGTACCAAGAAAAGCTATCTTACAAAACTAGAGGGAAAATAAAGCTATTCCAGATGTTTTTTTCTTTAAAAAGCCAGAAAATTTGCTGCTAGTACATTAACTTGATAAGAATGTTAAAGTGAAATTGAAATGGAGACCAGGCCTGACAAATTTCTAAGCAAACAAAAGTGTGTTCTCAGCCAGAATCACTGCCTGTTACTTATGGCCTAATTAAAGAAGCAGGAAGGTTTGCTGAGCTTCACCCTATGAAGATTCTCGGGAAGGGGAATCAGAATCAGCCCAAGGTGGGCTCCCTGGGAAGAGACACAGCAGGCAGATCTGCAGCCTGGCAGGGGTGGCATGACCACTGTCAGGGAGGGGGCTCACTGAGGCCAGGTTCCTTGACAACTGTGAGGAATGGGGTACAGGGGCTCAGAGACCATAAATGGCCCAAAGTTGCCTACTTGGTCAGCTGGGTGGACCCTACCCTGGCCCTCTGCTCAGAACACACTGCTTGCCCTGTACTTGTGTAGAATTTGCTGGTGCCCCAAGGCCAGAAGACAGTAGAGACCAGGCACCCTGAGACACAAGCCAGCCCTGTAGGTAAAGCTTGTGTGCCACAAGCTTGATGCCACACATGACGACCAGTTCTTTTCCTTATGTTATTTTGAAAAGCAATTATATAAAATATGTATATAATTGAACAACTGGGTCTGTGTTTATGGAAATACAATACATTTTCCAATAGCTATGCATGGTGGTTGGGGTAACAACCTGTATTGGGCTCAGTTAATGGCTCTGGACAATAACTTTAGGAACAAATAATAGGAATATGATGTGAGAAATAAGATAATTATCACAAAAATGTAAATATATAATTGGTCTACTTTCTTTTCTCAGTTTCTTAAATTATGTAAAGAGATAACTAGAACAGTACATTTTTAAATTTATAGCATAAATGAAATAACTGTAAAATTAATATCAAAAAAATGGAGCAGGGAAATTGAGCAACCAATAAGGAAATAAAAAAATAGAGAAAAAATTATTAAATAAATCAAAATATTAATGGGAAAAATTTACTTAGTATAGAAGAAGGCAGTAAAGAAAAAAATTAAATAACCCAAAGGGTATGCAATCTATAGAAAAGAAAAGGCAAACTGGTAGATACAAATCTAACTATATCAATAATAACATTTAATATGAAAAGATTGCATAACCAGTTATAACTCAGAGATTTTCAAGCTGTTTTAAAAAAAAAAATGACAACAAGATCCAAATATATGCTGCAAGACAATCACTATAGATGCAGACACTAATAGGATGAAAGCATAAGGGGTTAAATATGCAAACCCAGTAGTTTGCATATTTAAAACCCAATAAAAGCTGAAGTGGCTATATTAAAATCAGAAAAAATGCATAATGACAAAAATTACTAGAGATAAAGAGGAGTATTTTATGATGATTAAAGTGTCAATTCATCAGGGATATGTACAATTATAAAATATTTGCAGTTAACAATACCTATAAAAATACATGAAGCAAAAAAATTTGTAAATGAACAGATACTTCAACAATAATATTTAGAAAATTCAATATTCACTTTCAGCAATAGAAAAACTAGAGCGACCATCAACAAGAAATAAAAGACAAGAAGAACCCTAAAATCCAGCTACATCTAAGAGACATATAGAGACCTCTTCATCTAACAGCAGTGGAAAATACATTTTTCTAAATTATTCATTCTCCAGGCTCAACCATATAGTAGGCAAAAATTCATTAAAATGAAAAGGAGAAAAATAATATAAGTATGTTCTCTGCTTACAATGAAAGAAAATTAAATGTAAGAGAGACAGCAAGACATTTGGTACATAAATATGTGAAAATTAAACAACATGATCTAAAATAACCAATGGATCAAAAAGTAGAAATTAAACTTGGAAAATATTTTGAGATGAATGAACCTAAAAATGCAACATACCAAAAATTATGGGATTCTGTGGAATAGTGCTCAGAGGGAAATTTATAGCAGTAAATGCCTTCATTAAAAAAAAGAGAAAATGCAATAAATAAACAGCCCAACATATGTTGAAAACATTTTTAAAGACAAACTACCTGTGCAATGTGGATCAAAGGCTATCTGTTGAGGCAAAATAACATATGCTGAAAAGCCTAAGTGGAAGACTACAGAATGGGATACTTTGATGGTTAGAGGTTTTCAAAGCATCTACCAATTCCTGAGACTCTTGAGTGTCATGTGAATAATCAAGGTGGGATAAATTCTCAGGAAACACCTGGAAGGTGGTAAACTCTCACTTCTATTTGACTATCAAGCTCTGTACAAGCAGAGGTAATTAATGATAGATGAAGTTAGAAAGGTGGTTCCCTAATCTGCTAGGACCAGTGTCCATATAAGAATAGGTAGATACCCTACAGATTACCTGTTCACACGTGCACAGAAAAAAGGCCATGTGAGAACACAATGAGAAGGTTGTCATCTGAAAGCCAGGAAGAGAGCACTCTGCAGTAACTAACCGTGTTCATACACTGACCTTGGATCTTGAGCCTCTAGAACTGTGACAAAATAAGCTTCTGTTATTTTAGCTACTGGATTTGTATATTTTTATTATTGTAGCCCAAGCAAACATTTAATATGTGAATATTTATTACCCGCAGGTATCTCTGCAAATTGAAAGAAAATATCAAATTTGCTCAATTTTCTGGGAATGGTAGAAATTACATGAAAAGAAAAGTGAATTAATAATATAAACTAACATATATTCAATTTAAGAACAGAATTAAGATAGGAGGATGATATACCACTTGGGGTAAGTTAAGTGAAATTACAAACTTTAGAAATTTTTACAAGCTATGTCAAGGTAGTAAAAATTACCTCAAAAATGCTTAACAGTATAAGTATTTCTTTGGGCCAAATCTGAATAATGATGTCATTAAAATAATTAATGATCATAACAATAATAAATTAATAACATAGAGCCATGAGTCCAAATAATGTTTATAAATGTACAAATAAATAACTGAAGAAGAATGGAAAGCTCATCTTTGCAGTAGAATGCCAACAGAAGGAATAATGGAAGTTTTATTTGGCATTCACCGTTTTGATGTGAACAGAATTATATATAACCTCAAAGAAAATCTATACAAGATGTATATTAATTAAAAATAGATAAAATAATAACTTCTACAGAAGAATGTGGAAGACAACATCATAACTTTGTTAACATCAGTAGTAATATGATGAATAGATATAATATTATCCCAATAGGATATTCTGAGAAGGACAGGACATTCTACTGTGATGTTATTGGCAAAAATAAAAATGATCTGAATCTAATCATGAGAAACCTGAAAAACTTAAATGGTGGGATTTCTAAGAAAAATTGCCTTTGATTTTTGCAAGCAAAAAACTATCAAAAATTATGGAGAGATATAGGAACTGTTTCAGGCTGAAAGACCCTAGAGAAATGACGGCACATTATTTTGAGACAGATCTTTTTCTATGAAGGACATTATTGGCAGTGGTCCAAAATTGAAAGGGGTCTGAGAAGGAGATAGTAGCAAATTGCAGTGTTAAATTACACATTTTCATTTGGACGATGTGATCAGAAGAAGATGTCCTGCTGTTTAAAAATTCACACTGAAGTATTTAAGAATTTCGTGGCATTATATCTTTAACTTATTCTCAAAGGGTTCTGAAAAAAGTTAAGAAGTGTTTACATACATGTATAGAAACAGAGCAAAAGAGAATGGTTAACATCAGGGATCTGTTTGAAAGTTATATGGGGATTCTTTGTATTGTTGCAAATGTTTGTGTATTAGGTTTGTGCAAAAGTAATTGTGGTTTCAGACCATGGGTTTGAAATCATTATAACTAGGCTCAAATACATCTTTATTAATCAAAATAGGAACCATTATAGTCAACACATTTTTGCCAACAAGAAATAAGTTTGTTTATTCCTGTAGTGTAAAAAATCCATGCTTTGGGATTTGACAGACTCTTACAAAGCATTTTCTGCATCCTGCTGGTTGCGAAAGCATTTTCCCTGCAAAAAGTTTTGGATATTCTTGAAGAAGTGGTAGTTGGCGAGAGGTCAGGTGAATATGGTGGATGAGGCAAAACTTCATACCCGAATTCATTCAACTTTTGGCATGTGGTAGGCTGTTGTGGAGAAGAATGGGGTCTTTTCTGTTGACCAGTGCTGGCTGCAGGCGTTGCAGTTTTCGGTGCATCCATCTCATCCGTTTGCTGACCATACTTCTCAGATGTAATGGTTTTGCCAGGATTCAGAAAGCTATAGTGGATCACACCAGCAGCAGACCACCAAACAGTGATCATGACCTTTTCTTTGGTTTAAGTTTGACTTTGGGATGTGCTTTGGAGCTTCTGCTCAGTCCAGCCACTGAGCTGGTCATCTCTGGTTGTCATATAAAATCCACTTTTTCTTGCACGTCACAATCCGATTGAGAAATGGTTTGTTGTTGTGTACAATAAGAGAAGATGACACTTCAAGGGACGATTTTTTTTTCTTTTATTTCATTATATTATGGGGGTACAGATATTGTTAGGGTTACATATATTGCCCCTGCCAACCCCCCCCCCCATCCCGCATCCCCTGCCATGCTAGAGCTTCAAGCATGTCCAATCCCCTGGTGGTGCGCATCACACCCATTATGTAAGTATACACTCTTCCCCTCCCCTCGCCACCTGCCCACCACCCGATAAAAGTTTTTTTTTTTTTTTGACATTTTGGTTACATTGTATTTCTTTGCCTCTCCCTAAGAAGGGTTAAAGGTATTCCCTCCCCCCCCCCCACAATGCTCACCATATCCCAAGGATATGGGTCTCCCCACCCCCGACTCCCTGGTGAGTACTATCACCATTTGAGCACCATAGTTTTAATCAGTCAGAACCAATTTGATGGTGAGTAGATGTGGAGCCCATTTTCCTGGTCTTGTGTTGCCTCACTTTGAATAACAGGCTTAAGCTTAATCCAGGATAGCATAAACGGTGCTAACTCACTGTCGTTTCTTAGAATTGAGTAATATTCCATTGTGAGCATATACCAAATTTTAATTATCCATTCCTGAATTGACGAGCACTTGGGTTGTTTCCAAGACATTGCAATAGTGAATTGTGCTGCGATATACATTCGGGTGCAGGTGTCTTTATAATAGAATGACTTATGCTCTTTTGGGTAGATGCCCAACAATGCCCAGCAATTGCAGGGTCGAATAGTATTTCTATTTCTAGCTGTTTGAGGTATCTCCAAATTCTTTTCCAGAAAGGTTGCACTAATTTGCAGTCCTACCAGCAGTGTAAGAGTGTTCCTGTCTCTCCACATCCTCGCCAGCATTTGTTGTTTTGGGATTTTTTTGATACAAGCCATTCTTGCTGTGGTTAGGTGGTATCTCATTGTGGTTTTGATTTGCATTTCTCTGATGATTAGAGATGTTGAGCATTTTTTTATATGTTTGCAGGCCATTATTCTGTCTTCTTTAAGAGACTATTTTTTTGATTTTCGGTCAGCTGATAAGGCATC
>CAUYPO010003946.1:0-39360 GCA_963574435.1 Cheirogaleus major | reverse complement strand
GTATAGCTAACATTTTTGCATTCTCCTTTGAAGGTTTTTTTCTTTGCAAAGTAAATTATTCTTCATTTATCTCCAGGGAGCTTCAGTACATTTATTTTTTTCAGCTTCTCAAAGTCATTCAGAATTCTAATTTTCTACTAGATGAGGGATTCACTTAAAATATGTCCTTCAATTGCAACATGCAGTATCTAGGGGGAAAAGCCAGATTATTCCTATGTGAATTGAATCAGTTTCAAGAATTTGTATATAAGATAAACTAGTATGTTTACACCTAGAGTCATAAAGGAAAGGTTTATCAGGATAAGGAATAGGTCAAAAGGTGACATTAACCAATATTTACTGTTCCTCCTTTATTCGCTCCTCTTCCGGTAATATTTATTTAACATCCTCATTTACTGAGCTAGGTGCTATGCCAAGAAAGCATAACAGATGTATTTCTTGTCCTCAACGAACCCAGATCTTAAAATAGGTATCACTGAAGTGAGGAAAAGGATAAGAAACAGACTTAAAATATGCAAAGAAGGCCAGGGGCTGTGGCTCATGTCTGTAATCGTAGCACTCTGGGAGGTCAAGGGGGTAGGATCCCTTGGGCTCAGGAGTTCAAGACAAGCCTGAGCAAGAGAGAGAACCCAACTTTACTAAAAATAGAAAAAAACGAGCCAGGTGGGGTGCTGAGGGCCCGTAGTCCCTACTACTCTGGAGGCTGAGCTAGACTGCGCCACTGCACTCTAGCCAGGGCAACAGAGCTAGTCTCTGTCTCAAAAAAAAAAAAAAAAATAGAGAGAATATGTGACTCTTTCAAAGTATTTGCACTTTTACCAGTATCTGCTGGTTGGAATCTAGTAATAAAAGGGTCTTCATTTCCAAGGCTGACTTCATGACTGGGGCATGAGCTTCTGCCCCGCACAGCTCCATACGACTTTTAGGAATGTTCTTGTCTGGAAACAGACACTGTCTTTGTTCTTTTACTACTACTGTCTTTTCTCACACCTATCTCTTCCTCATTTCCTTTTTTTCCTACCTTCCTCCACCTTTCCCCACACACTTACTACCCTACTTTGCTTATAGATAAACCAGTTCAAGTACTTCATGTAGAATCAGCCTCATACTCTCCTTGCCATCTGGATTCCCAAAATTATTACCAACTTTTTTCTTAAAATTGCCCTCAAATTATTTCTTCCTATGATAAAGGGTTGCTGAAAAATAATAATAATGATCAATCAAGTGTAGCATCTTTCTTTCCATAAAGAGGCTGAGAATCTCTAGTGTGGAGACTATAAATAATTGTTGGTGGAGTGAAGTGTAGATAGCTTGTGGCCACATAGTTGGAGAAGGTCATGAGAACTATAAAGGACGAGTTGAAAAATTCCTGGTAGAACTGAAATGGAGAGGTAAATTTTAGAAATATTCCAGCAATATTTGAGAACTTGCAGAATGTGCTAAGAAGTAGATGTAGTAGAGGAAAGAAAGTAGAATAAGCAGTCTGGGAATTTCTGAGGTTCTCATTTGTAACTATAGATAAGGAATTGGACAGCTAAGAAGAAAAACAGCAATAGAAGAATTTTAATGAGAGTGATTTGATGGCTAAAGTTATTGGTCACTAACTCATTCTTGATAAAACATATAAACAACCACGGCCTTCATTCCTTTGTAAAATAAGGCCAATTCCCTACTGAGGGAATGTCAAAAACAACCATAAAAATCACTGAAAAATTACTAAGAAAAAGTCCCTTAAGTAATAACTTTTCTTCCCTCAATTTTTTCAAAGCTTTGTTCAATTGTTTTATAGATTTGTTTTAACATGCTTTTTTTAAATTCTAGCAGAATACAGCTATCATTTGGATACCTAGGAAATTTTTCCCCTTGTCAACTTAAAAACAATACTCATATTTATAAAGTTCTAAGAGCGATCATCATAATGTAAAATAAGATTTGTGCTTTTCTTTTTCAAAAAAAAAGATATGCTAAAGCAAGACTGGTTCTGAAAAATGGCAGTAAACAAAGACATGATAATGGGGAGATGCTGAATCAGGTAAGCCACAAAGTTGGATATAAACCTAATCATTTAAGAATTCATTTTACAGAAACGATGCATTTAAATTGCTATTTAGGTGCTCTCACACATTGCTGTTTATAGGGTATGGCTTAAATTCACTGTTCATTTAGTTATAGCTCAGTCGGTAAGCCTGTTAATGAACAGGGTACAGTTTGAGCCATTTATTTAAGACATGCAAATACTTTCAGGCAAGAAAAAGAGTCTTCCTCTCTGCAGGAGCACATATGTAGAAAAACACTGTTTTTATGTTGATTCTAGTGACAATGCTAGAGTCGATAAAAGTTGAAAGCTAAATGCCTGATGAGATTTGTATATTCAGAAGAAATAAAATTCAATGCAGTTGCGTTCACAGGCTTTTCACTTTTTGCTTGGTGTTTAAAAAATGCTTGGTGAAGAGATGAATGTTTTATTGATTAACCGACCCAAAAATTTTTTACTATGTATAAATAATTGCTAGATGTTTCCGCAAATTCTAGTTGTGAAAGTGAATGGAGTCAACATTATTTGGTAAATTACTATAATTCCTTACTAAACATTTTTCATATTCCAATTAACTTTTTTCCTCCACTAAGTAGTAAACGGTGAGGTAAATATACAGTTAGAAATAGTTTAGTCATGCCTGCACATTACTATTTTACAAAGAGCAATCATTTTTGGATACATAAGCTGTCAGTATAGTAATTGCATTTCCTTTTAATTGATGCTTAAGTCTCTTTCAGACTATCATTAACAAACCTCCTTTAATGATTTAGCCAGAAAAATATCTTCATATAATTAGCACTTTTCTGACACTAAGCAGTCCACCTTTGTCTTAGAGGGGTAGAGGATAGAAGAACTTCTGAGGAGACGCACCAAATGACAATTCTAGGACAGATCTTCCCAATGGTCACAGAGGATAAATATCTGAAACCATTTAATAAAACTCCTTTGGGGGACAGAAGGGAATGCTATTTAGTAAAGTCATTGTTTTGCATTGGCGAAGGTGGTTTACAGACATTCTCCTTTCCTGTGTGTAAATGTGGAACATCTGCGGGAGCAAATGCCTGTGCAGGCTGTGCAAACAAAAACAGAATGATTCTCATTTTGAATCTCCTTCCCAGATATTGTTGAGGATAAGGGGGGAAAAAGGACCAGATCCTATTTATGGCATTTTAAGTTGGTATGTACAGTTGCTACAGAGGATTATCAGGTTTGCTCATTGTTTCAAGACAATGATGCTATTGATGATTTTTTTAATGTCCCCAAGCATGAGTCTCCTATGTAGACACAGGCAGGTTGATGTAACACTCTTAGCAAAGACACCCTGGCAAGGGTGGGGAACCTGTGGCCTTAAGGCCACACGTGCCCTTCTAGGTCCTTAAGTGTGGCCTTTTGACTAAATCAAAATTTTACAGAACAAATCCTTTTATTAAAAGGAAAGCAGCAGAGAAAGATGAAGCTTTTCTTGCCTCCTTTGGTGCTCAAAAAAGAACAATCTGTAAATCAGAAGGCCGCAGGCTCCCCACCCCTTAATTTCCATAATTATAGATCAGAAAATAATATGGAAAGGATGAGTTCTATTCACTTTCTGCTAAAGTAGATAAGACTATCATCTCAGATTACTTTTAAAAACTTGCATGTTGACTTTATTCAAGTACTAACTAGAATATTTCAGTTAGATTTTCGGTTAAACAATCTTTTTTGTTATCACAGTCTTAGACTAATTTCCCTAGTCATGCCAAGTTAATTTAGACTAAATTATTGAAAACTATGGAGGTAAATAGTAACTACAGCATTTAGAATAATTTTAGTTTTTTCTCCTCTCAGATGTTTAAAATACTTTTCAATGAACCAAAGAATACCTCACACTTTGAGGTTAATAAATTTATACATTGCATAGTAATTCCACATAAGAATCAGTAATCAGCCAATATTCTTTTGGTCTTTCTTTTTGTCTTTTAGTTGAAGACAGACATATTTTTAAATTACTCTACAATTCCCAGTCTTGACTGTCTCTTAAGTAAGTCCAGCCTGACTCTATTCACCATATCATGTAAGATAAATTTCTTCATTTTTGGCACTTAGCAGATAATTATTGGGCCTTCTTTTACCCTGTCAGAGAATTTATTTTGACAACATTTTAGGAGAAACATGACATATATTAAAAATTGCACATTGTGAACCTTATTTAGTATGGTCTATTTGGAAAATGTCGTGCTGATTACATTTTTTTTAAACTTTTGTGTCTCAGGGAAAGGGGCTATGGTGTGTTTCAGTTTAATTTAAATGTTATTTTAAAGCAGGAATAGTTTAATGCAACTGAAGAAAATCTTTATGGTTGTTGGCAAGAAACTAGATTTATAAGGAGTAAGACAAAATTGAGATTGTACACCAATAGTTTAAGCACTGTGATGAAGGAATGACATACCACTATTGAAATATTAGAGTGGCAAGGTGATTCTGTATAGAAAAGAAAAGCCTGAAATTGTTTTGAAAATTTTACTGAGTTCATTAAACTAGAAAGTTGGCTGCTGATAACAGACTATATTAATTATTCTAGAATTTCCTAGCAAATGAAATTGGTATTGTCTAATACCAAACTATTCTATCAATTCCACATTGAAAAAGGAATTTTCCATATGATGAAAATTTCAAAATGGTCTTCATCACATTTGTTGAAATGTTTTGAATGTTTTTGCTGAAAAGAAGACTTTAAAAGCCTGGATTGTTTTTTCCTATGTATTCTTATTGTCCTTAAATTTATAACCTTTACCTTTTTCTCCGTTCTTTGTCATTTAAGAATGTGAGAAAATTGTAGCTATAAAGTTTAATGCATTTCATTGTGGTTTATGGGCACAAAGTCTAAGTCATCAAAAGCATATTATGTAGGTCTGATTAGCCTTCTTGCAAAGATCTTTTGAGATTTGTATCACACACTGCATGCAATCAAAAGCAAAGATATGGATGAATATGGGAAAAACTGAGGCAGTATCCTTGATTGTACTTACTGAATTCCATAATTGAAATGAAAACATGTTTTCATAATTATCATTTATTTTAGCTCCATGTCAGTCTCTAATTGAATTTCTTTTTATAAACAACATCCATACAGATAAAAACGTTAAAAATAAAATTAGATGCTATGGAGGATATAAAACAAGCTGTGAATCTTGTCTTTGAGAAGCTGTTAGTTTAATACAGGAGGTAAGACGTGTAAATGACCATAAGAGAGGGATGATGGATGATAACATGTGAATGGTTGGGATAATTTAGTGAAGAGGAAAATGGCTTCAGAGAAGGC
The DNA here is from genome assembly GCA_963574435.1 of Cheirogaleus major. Classification (NCBI taxonomy): domain Eukaryota; kingdom Metazoa; phylum Chordata; class Mammalia; order Primates; family Cheirogaleidae; genus Cheirogaleus; species Cheirogaleus major. The sequence goes on along the minus strand of CAUYPO010003946.1, from coordinate 34,024 downwards.
CTGCTGAGGAATATAGCAGAGGAGTTTGGGGAATGCGTCTGGTAGAAATAATCAGAAGATGAGGAAGGCAGAAAAGTTCTTAGTACATGAGTTACTATTAATGAGGGAAATTATCAGACTTGGGGAGATGCAGCCACTGCTAGAACAGGGCAGAGGCGACCTGGAGGCTGTGATTCTGCTCTCATCTCAGGTCTGCTCATTTTCAGCTCTTCCATATTTGCCTTTTCATATTTCAATAGCTAACCCCATGAATGTTGTGAATATTGAAGGCAGTTAAGGGACTCCTTTTGATGAATTTCTGCAATTTATTTTCTCCTTTTGCTATTCCATTTTTAATGAGCAGACTAACACATAGGGGAGGTTCATTTTCTAACAATGTTCATTTCACTTAGAACCAAATTCCAAGGCAACACCTGGGAGTGAGTCCTCAATTTGGAGCATTGGAGGGCTGGGCCAATGATGAGAGGGGAAGTGGTTTTTCAGATGAGGCACAGCCCAGCCAAGCTGACACCAGGAGAACGTCAGGTCGTTAGGGATTCTCAGGCCATTTGCTGCTGAAGGATTAATGTGGACCTCAGGTCCTGGGTGAATGCCAACTAAGATAATTGCTGGGGGAAAAATTAACTTGCATACATTGAAAACTGCTCTTTGCCTATATATTAAACAATCTGGAAGCTCTCATTTTTCCATGTGGTTTTTGTTTCTGGGCAGCCTGATTACAGCTAGAGGCTGTATTTTTTTTTTTTTTAATGGCATTCACTTGCAGAACACTGGGTAAGTAGAAAAGGCTTAGACAATTGAATTGGATTTGGGGTAGGCTGCTTCAAATGTGTAGATGATGGGGTAAACTGCATTCCTGAGCCTTTTAAGGTAGTCATTAGCAAGCACATTGTGGCCACCGCAGGTGAAATTTAGCTCATTAATTTTAATTGGGGAAAGTCATCTTTACTTCCTCCTCCTAATGCCCACACTTCATTCTATGGCTTAATTATGTTATTAATGTACCTCACCAAAAAAGCAGTTCATCTCTTCTTAATCTCCTAATAAGCGTCTTACAACTGCTCATCCAAAACTTCCCTACTGTTTCCAAGCCTTCAATTCTTCACACTCTCTCATTCTCAACAAATGAGCTCACTCCTATTTTACGGGGGAGCTAAAAGTCATCTAGCATAAATTCCCTCATCTGTTCTCTTCTCAGTTTTGGTTTCCACACCTATCATGTCTTTTTCCCTAATTTAGTCTCAGGGAAAGAGGTCTTTCCTTTCCTTTCCTAAACTTAGCACTGTGTCTGTCTCCTTGCCTCTCCAACAATGGCCTGAAGAGCAGAAACAGCAGCAGCACCTGGGATCTTGTTCTAAACGCAGACTCTCAGAGCCCATGGCTGGACTTTCGTATCAAAATCTGGGTATTAAAAAGATTCCCGGGTGATTTGTACACACTTTCATATTTCACTTTAGATCCTAGTCAGTCCTACATCCCCCAGGACTCTTAATTATCTACTTACATTGGAATTTTCCTTCTACATGTACCCTTGAAAGTGGTCAATGATCTCCAGTTCCCCAATTCAACAATCTAGTTTTAGTCCTGACACCTTTACATTTTTGTAGAATTTGGCACTGCTCAGCACTTTTTCAAAGCTTTCTTTTCTGGCTCCTGTGACACCAGACTTTGTCCAAGGCTCCAGCATGTGGTGTTGGCTTTTTTTCTTTTCTATTCTTAAATGTGGTTGAAGGATTAGCAGGGGAGAATGCTTAGCTATAAACGTGAGATATCATAATGACAAGAGCTCCCCCTTAATTTAGATTTGGGGTCCCCAACTTTCCGCATTCAAGGGTAGAACAAAGTGAAATCCAGAACTTGTATACATATTTTTTCCTTTATCACTTCTTATAGGAATGTATACTTATTTGTTCAAAACAAAAGGGAAAAAGGAGACTTAAGGAAAAGTCCTAAGGATTAAAAGTGCTACAAGTCCTTATTGGATTTTTTGGGATGCCATCTTCTAAGAGAGGCAAAAAATGAGCTGAATAGCTTTTAGATTATGTTTAGTGATTGGGGGTTTTGGTATCATAGTTATTCTTTTGTTGGGCATTCTCTTAGATGAGTTCTCTCTTCTCCAACACCTTGGTGGAAATAACTTTAGGAATCAGAAAAAATGTCAATACAAAAATTTTTTTAAAAATAGCCCAGAAATCTACCTTCTCAGGGGTAGAGAGATGATAGATAAATAGATATGTGTGTGTAATACAAACCTTTTTTGATACTACTTCATTTACAAAGAATGAAAGCTGCTTTTTTCCAGTTACTTATATAGTATTGGCTCAAGTTTCTACCTAAAAGCATAAACATCTACGTCATTTTTAATTGCTCCTTATGAATGGCTATGACAATTTATTTCAACAATTGTTTATTATTGTTTTCAATGTTTTTTTGCTTAAAATACTGTTTAAATGAACATTAATATATAGATAACTTTATTCATTTATCACATTATGCTATTATGATAAATTCCCAAAAATAGAATTTTTATGTCAAGGGCTATGTGTATTTCAATTGTGAATGTACATTGCCAAACTGCCCACTAATTTATAGGGCATTTTCAGTGCATGTGTGTGCTTACTTGTCCTGATATTTACCAATATTTGCAGGTCCAGCCTTAAGGTGATATAAGTGCAGGGCTGGATCCTGATTTTATTTAATAAAGTTTTGATATTTTGTTCCTTATGGATTTCTGGCACTAATTTGCATAAATATGTCATTCATCCTGATTGCTAAGTTTTTTGGCACCTAACTAAATTCTATGCCTGAGGCAAGTAATTTGTCGTATCCTAGCACCAGCTCTGAATATTGGGTCTCACGCTTTAAAAAAAAAAATCCAATATGACTGACTTGATGGTAGTTAATTGTTATTTTAGTTTACATTCTTAAAATTTCTAGTGAGAGTAAGCAACTTTTTGCATTTGATGATAATTTATATTTCTTCCTTTAAATATTAGTTTGTATTCTTTGCCCACTTTTCTACGGGGTACTGTCTTTTGCTTTTTGATTTGTAGAAATCAAGTGTGCTCTTTCTCTGTCACATAGATTCATATAGGTTGTGGTAATTTCCCCAGATTTTTTTTTTTTAATCTTTCAAGATTTGGAGGACATTTTTTTTTACATAGAAGTTGAAAATATTTTGTAGTTATGATGTGAATACTAAGACTGTTCAATTTGGAAAGCTAACCTTTTGATTATCCTTCCTTTCTTCAAATATTTTTTCCTCAGAGAGTTTAAAGACCAAGACTTCCTTGCCGTTGAGGAAATGTTAACTGTTTTGGCAATTTTTCATAACTTGAGTATTTTAAAATGTGCCATCAAAGCCCATTATAGCAGGAAAAGGGGAGGACAGGTGGGAGAGGAAAAGCATGGTGGGGTAACAGGAGGTAGGGCAGGGTTTTCCCTGCCACTATAAAGAGCTTTTCAGAGGAGCTAGTTTCAGAGCTGCCTTTGGCAGCTCCCTGAGGAGGATCTCAGAAAGGAAAGGTTGCATCATGTACCCAGGCAGAGGAGACTCATTCCTTATGTCCCTATGTGACACAGAAGCCACAGAGAAAGCTACCTAACTTCAAGGACCATCCATGGACTTGGATATTGAGAATGGCAATGTTAGAAATTCCCTGGAAATTAAAAGCACTGTGCTTGCTCCCCACTCTACCCCTCAACCTGCCTAATTTTCTAGTTACCATACAAGCCTCTCTAATTCAGTGCAATTTTAGGGAAGAGAAGAGTATCAGCTATAATAAAGTTGGAATTAAATTAATTTACAGGAAACAAAGTCTTATTGCCTGTATACTCCAGTTTGGGGACAGATTCATACTTGCTAAATGATTACATTTAACAATATTTCTTATTTTTTTTAATTTTGTAATTTTTCTAGTACTTTAATGGTTTCATTTTCATTCTTAAATCTTTAATTCATCTTGAGTTTATTTTGTTGTATTTAGTATATATAGTAAGAAGATAATGTAAAAGTTGTTTCCCAAATGGTTATCCTGTTTAGTTATTATCTCAGCCACACATGAAATGTATAAATGAAATCAAATGGATAACCTGGCTATGTGAAGCCAGGAGTTGATAATTCTTCATTTTTCTTACATTTTGTCAATCTAGAGCAGGGGTGGGAAACCTGAAGCCTTAAGGCCACATGTGGCCTTCTACGTCCTTAAGTGCCGCCTTTTGACTTAATCCAAATTTTACAGAACAAAGCCTTTTATTTTTATTAGTACATTTTTGTTTATCTTTTATCTTTTTATTTTATTTTTAAAATGAAAATATTTAAAATAGCAAAGAATAAAATAAGTTTCAACAAAATGATCCCCATAGATTGACTAGCACAAATAGAACATTAGTAAGCCATAAAGGCTAAATTCATGGCTGCTATGCTCATAATTTAGTTCCAACTTCCCCCCGCCTGACTGGTACCACAACCACATGAGGCTGGTTGGCGAGAGTTTATGCGGGTTGAGTACGCCAGCCTGTTATCAGCTTTTGACAATGGTGCATTGTGTTTCTGTTTGAAGTGCAATTTGTGAATAGTTGCACAGCTCAACAGTATTTTTTAATTCTGTCTGCTTAACAGTCCATCATGTCAAAGACATGTTTATCTTGTTCTTGCTAAAGATAATTTGCTTGCTTTGTCATACTACAATATCAACATTAAAGAAATTCAATGCTCATAAGCATTATATTAATAACATTCCCCTTCTCACTACTGTACTTGACTAGTCTTTTAAAAAAATAAAAAATAAACACTCATAAGGACCACAAATATTTTAAATTAGATGGAGAGGCGCAAAAGGTTGTATTACAGAAATTAAAAGATGAAAAGCAAAAACAAAGACAGTTCTTTCAAGCAGCAATAAGACCTGGAAATAATGCCACTGAAGCAACCTCCAGAGTAGAATTGTGAAAGAATGCATTGTCGAAGTTGTAGGATGTTTAGATCCCAATAACATTTCAAAGTCAAACAACTGCCTCTATCAAGGAGAACCATAACTGATAGGCAGTATGAATTAGCCTTTAACTTAATAGAACAACTTTACGCAATACTTCAAAAGGAAAATATATATTATTAAATCCCTTTGGATGAATCAACTGATACTACTGACTTAGTGCAGTTTTTATACTTTATTCAGGTCATAACAGAAGATTTTCTTTGCTATGAAGAGTTACTCCTTTGGGCACCCTTGAGAACAGAAATAGATATCTTTAACAACTTTCAAGATAAATGCCGTAAAGTTGGGCTGAATTTGGTAAATATAGTGAGTGTAAATTTACAGATGGTACACTTTCCATGACAGGAAAACATGAAGGGTTTATTGAATAGATTTTTTTTAAAAGTATTAACAGATCCAGATGCTCTCATTTCTTTTCATTGTATCTTGCATCAGCAAAGTCTCTGTGCTAAAGCTAGTATTTTAAGTGACACTTTGCAACAAGTTGTAAGTATTGTTAACTATATTCACACAAATGCAACATGGCATGGTCAGTTTCATAACATGCTAAAGTTAAACAATGAGGTATTCAGTGTGGATTTGCCGTATCATTCTAAAGTGTGTTGGTTGTCTCAGGGACAGGTAGCTAAATTTTATGAAGAACAGAATCAGTAATGTGAATTATTGAAAGAAGATCTCTATAGGAATGCAGCATTTCTGTGTGATACCATGTCAAATCAAAACAACTCAAATATTTCTTTGCAAGGTAAAACTAAGTCTATATATGATATGTGGCAAAAAAAAAAAAAATCCAAGCATTTCAAAAAAAAGCTATCTTTTTTCAAAACACTTCTTCAAAATGAAATTTTGGATAAACATTTTCCCCAGTTAGCAAAGGTCAATGAAGAGCAGCATGATGTATGTGAATCATTTGAGGAACTGTTATAGACCTATTGATTGGAGAATACAATGAAAGGTTCACTGACTTTGAGAATCATGACATCACATTCAAGCTGGCATTTCAGCCTCACCTAGTTGATTTCACCAAGGCACCTAAAGAACTGCAGATCAATTTGATTGAGCTCTCAGTGGATGACATTTTAAAGTCATTGATGCTAAGAAAGATCCAACTGAGATATGGAAAAATGCAATAGAATACCCAAGCCTTCAGCAACGTGTCCAAAAAATGCATTCTTGCTTTTCCATCACTTATTGCTATGAATCCATTCTCCTACCTAACCCAACTCAAGATGCCCTTAAGGTCACAAAACTGATACCCATCTAGAGGATCAACTGAAACTGCAGACCTCCATGCTGCAACCAAATATTCAAATGCCTTCCAACAAAAAGCAGACACAACAAAATCATTAAAAGGTTAGTTAACTTTAAAATTAACAAATAGTTTTTTAGTTTTTTAAATCATAAAGTACATAGTAGTTACATTTTTATAAAACAGTGTACATTTTTAAGCATATCTAATTGAAGTTTCTTGAATGTGGCCTAATTTGATTGCAGCTACATTAATGTGGCCTTCCAACATGAAAAGGTTCCCCACCTCTGGTCTAGTCTCTTTCCTAATTTCCTTCAGCTTTACCCCTTTCAGTTTATCCCACCATGAAGCCAAAGTGATCTTTCTAAAAGGCAAATCTGTTCATGCCATAATAGTTACCATCAAACATTCGAAGGACTAGGTTGTATAAGAGGAATCTACTGTCAGGCAGAACCAGGACCTCTGGTAAGAAAATTTGGTGTAAATTTAAATTGTAAAACAGTATCTTATGAGGAATTAATTCCTTGTTTATCAGTTCTCTAGAAAAATAATTTCAAGCCAGTAGACTATTTGTCAAGAATGCTGTGGAAAATATTCCTTCATAGGCAGAAAGTTGGAATAGATGACTTCAAGATTCCACAATTGTGCCATGTGTGGAGTTCCACAGAGCCAGAGTTTAAAATACAATGTATTAAAGAAAAAAATCTATAATCTTTGAGATACCTCCAGTTTAAACATATCTACTTTTCTTGTTAGAATTGTGCAGAATACTATATGATCATTTTAGATAGTCGTAGAGTTTTTTCATAGAAGGAAATTGTGAGATTTGTAATAAAATTGCTATTAACTGCTATGTTTATTTAACAGTTTTAAAATAATAGAATTGAATTTTGTGGATATCTAATAAATTTATTTATAATTATAATTATTTCCTTTACTATTGGTATAGTATTTCATTGCAAAAAAATGTTCTTATTAAATGTTGACATGTTCGCTATCTCAGTTTTAGGTTATCTAATTATGATCTATGGAACATATGGAAGTATAATATATTAGCCAGAAATTGATCTTAACATAACTCATTAAAGTGATTTCTTTTAGTGGAGAATGATGTTATTAGACCAAAGTATTGATTAAAAAATTGAAATAAAAAGGTTTATTATACTTTTTAGCAGTATTCATCAGCTCAACACTGATTATTATATGAAATGGAAGCAAGGAGAGCATCAGAACTTCATAGTTTCATGATTTAGTCTCTGAACCACAATCTAGTTAAGAGTAGAGCCTCAGGGTTACTAATATATTAGGACTAAGGTCATGGAAGGGAATCAAGTGCCTTGTGCCTTGACTTGATTATTATTAAATGTTTCCCTTCAGGAACATTACATTAATTTTCAATTTCAGAAAGAAAATTACTTTTGCAATGCTTAGGACAGGGTGGTAACTAGGTTCATCCAAAACCTGGACTTTTGCCAACTGCCTTGAGATATTCTTGATAGATAATTTCCTCCCCACTCCTCCCTGCATGCACTATGTCTAATTGTCTAGTGGGTGGAAAATATAATTTTGTGCTAAATGAATTTTTGCAAATGTTATTTGGAGTACCTACATGATCTAGCTGCTAATTCACAGGGGGCCATGTGCCTGGGTAAAGACTTTAAATGTATGGTGGTTATGAAGTTCTGAGTATTTGCCAAAAAAAAAGTGTTTTTAGTAATATTTCTCATCTTTTTAAATGTGTAGGATTAACAATGTGGTATAGCTTAGCAGAGGAACAAAGGCAGCAGAGTAAAGGAACAGCTCATTCAATCAGCAGGTGTTTGAGGGTCTTCTCTGTGCATAACACTCTCAAAACTTTTTTCTCCCAAGGATAGCATCCTCATTTGTATTGTCTAAAATCTACATAATACATTTTCTAGATTGCACAAGGAAAGATCCATATTTGTCCGAATACTTCAGGCTTTAAAAACTTTACTTATTTGGCATCTACATGAGCACTTTATGTTTTGAATAATACTTGAGACTGTTTCAAAGAATACTACATTGTTTGTGCCACTATACATGAGGTGCAAGCTGTTAATTTCTTCATTCTTTTTCTCCACGTCCCAGAGGACTCCCTAAATCCCACTTTATAATGAGGCTGGAATACAGATCCTGAGAATAATCTTTTTACTACCTAAAATCATAATTGCTTTTTTAGATAATGCAAACAAACCGGTCATCAGATAGGGCTGTGTTTCCATTTAGACTCTTTTTTGAAAGTATCAAATCTTTGACATCAGTTTTGCCTAACCCCAATGCAACAGTCTTGAAAGTGTGTCAAGACTACTGTATCAGTTACTTGTTGCTTTGTGACAAATTACCTGAAAACTCACCTAAACAAATCACCTAAAAGCGGCTTTAAATAACTACTACTTACTATAATTCTGTAGGTTGACTGGAAGGGTTTTCTAGCAGTCTCAGCTAGGACGGATGGACCTATTTCTTCATCTTTCAGGAAGCAGAACTGGGCTTCTTCACAGGTCTGGCTTCTTCACATGGCAGTTGGGTTCAAAACATGAAATCTGTAGAGGTGAGGTCCCTTGATGCCTTGGCTTGAAAGTCACACAGTGTCACTTTTGCTACATTCCTTTAGCCAAAGCAAATCACAAGCCCAACTCAAATTCAAGGACATAAAGAAATAGATGCTATCTCTCTCTTGTATGAGTGGCAATGTCACTTTCTAAAGTGGAAGAAATTTGGGGCCATACTTGACAATCTATCACCTCTTGTAAGCAAGGAAGTGAACATGGGTACAATCTAATCAATCACCATAACTAAATCAAAATCCAAATTAAATAAAATTTTTTAAATGGGAAAAATTTTAACAGACACTTCACAAAAAATATGTATAAATAGGCATATATAAAGATGTGCAATATCATTAGTCATCAGGAAAATGCAAATTAAAACCACATATATTAAAACATTACCTTGTACCCCATAAACATACATATAATTATTAATCCTTAATTAAATTTGTGTAATCTTTGAAGCCACATTTAGATAACACACCTTACTTATTCTCTCATTTATTTACTCAACTTACATGTATTATTTTCTCAATGTCAAACATGTAATAAACAATAGTTATATAAATAAATGTCATGTTTCTTAAAACTCCCAAAAAGACAAATTGGTTGCAAAACAGGGTGATGCACCTGTAGTCGAATGTTTATAGCAGTGCAAATCATAGTTGCAAAGATGTGGAAACAACCCAAATGCCCATCAATACGTGAGTGTATTCATAAACTGTGGTATATGTATAGCATGGAGTACTACCCAGCCATAAAAAAAAAAATGGTGAACTATACCTCTTGTATTAACCTAGATAGAACTAGAAACAATTATTCTAATTAAAGTATCACAAGAATGGAAAAACAAGCACCATATGTTCTTACTATTAAATGAAACTAATTGATCAGCACTTATGTGCACATATGAAAATAACATTCATCGGAAATCAAGGAGATGGGAGGCAGGTGGAGGGGATGGGTAAATTCACACCTGACAGGTACAATGCACACTGTCTGAGGGATGGGCACACTTATAACTTTGACTCAAATGGTACAAAAGCAATTTTATGTAACCAAAACGTTTGTATCTTCATAATATTCTGAAAAATTTTTTTAAATCAACAATTTTTTTAAAAGAAATAGCAAATTACATGATTCAGATTATGTCAACTCCCCAGTGTTTTTTTGCAATGAAACTATAAAAATTAGGGGCAGTAGGTATATGTGAATCTACTTTATGAATATACTTATTCAGAAAATAGGAAGATAATAAAATTGATTAAATTTTTTTTAAAAAATATGGTGATAGCTATTATAACAGACAGTGCACAAAATTTATAAAAGTACAGAGAAAGTGATGACCAATTTTGGAAGACTAGAGAAGAAGAGGCAGAGTCTCTGGATAGTCTTGAAGGAAGGGTGGGCGTTTTTACAAGAAATAATAGGGAAAAAGTATATTCTGGGTAAAGAAACAAGGCTGTGCCATAGCACAAAGGTTGGCAGAGCATGGCAGATTTGGGAAAATGTAAGGAAGCTTGGCCTGCAAGGGAAAGAAGCAAGGTTAGTTGTAATTAATGGGTAGAGAGCAGCATGCTGGGCAATGAGACATGACACCTTTTCCTACTTTACTGTTCAATTCTTGGTAAGCCGGCACAAGAGACAACTCCTCCTCCATCAAGTTCTTTAAACTTCCCCTTCACCCCTTTTTCCCTATAAGAAAAAAAAAAACACTTTTCTTGATCTTCAATAATACTTTATATACTCACCTTGTTTTACCCCATATTTAGATTATCTTCATGTCTAATCTTCTCTATTATTAGACTGACAGTCCCTGTTAACATAGGACCTATGTCACTGCCTTATTTTCCTCAATACTTAGCAAGATTCTTTAATTTTACAAGTTACTAATAATTGCTTGTTAAATAAAATTTTACTGTATCAATTATTTTTTGGTACACAATATTGACATGTTAAGAAGAGAATACCAAAGAAAGGATAGTTTGTTCCAATTATCTCAGAGATTTTAAGTAGAAATGAAACTCAAATTGTCAATCTTATGTATTGTAGGTTTTCTTTAAAATCAAGTAATTTTAGGTATTTTTTAAAACAAGTTTTGCTTTTTAGTACATATTTTTAAATTTTAGATTGTTTATAATTTAAAATATGGGTTCCTTTTGTGCTAGATTTTAAGTCGAAACTCAGCTTTCTTGGATTTGCACACTGGAATTTGCTCTCAGTGCTGGCTCTTGGTCCTGGAATCACTTTCTAACAGTAATTCATAAAAGATATGTTAAATACATTGGCAATGTGAGATAAGAAATGCATTCATATATGGACTGATGATAAATTCTAAACATACTCTAGCGATTCTCAGAGGGTGGGCTTGGGGATAATGGGGAATAGTTTGTTTTAGTATCTCAAGGAGTAGAATGTGGCTGTTTGATAATGTAAATTCAATCTATAAATTATATATAAATTAGGTGGGGAATAAAAAACAAACAAAACAAGGCTTGGTTAAAGCTTGGCTAGTACTAATGAAAATATGTGAAGATAAAGTGAAAAAAAACACAAAGGAGTAAGAAAATAAAGTTTTAATACTTAGTGTATACTTGACCTATATCTATTAAGTGAGAACAATCTGGATAATTCACAAAGAAAAAAGAAGTTTTTTAATTCACAAAATTCACAGAGTTCGTTGAGCATCTACTATGTGTGAGATACACAAAAGCTTTCATTAGTTAGCTATATTAAGATAAAAGCTTTCACTTTCTACTTTATATTACATGTCTAGACGGACTTAATTTCTACCCAAAACTAAAGAACACTTAAATAATTTATTCCTATAAGTACAAGGATTTATTCTCTAACTTCTATCAATTCTCCATCAATCAGGCCAGTCCCCAGCTAAACAGATGGGATTTTCACCAAGCTCTGATGGCCAGCAGGCATTGTTGAGCCAAGAATGAAAATTAATTTTATAGATGATGACCTTCTTCTGAAAATGCTTACATAGTCAAGGTTTGCATTCAAGGAAGATGTATTCTACTTGATTTAAGAGAGGCCTTTCCTTCTATTGCTATATTGCTTGCTGTTGAACAGGAACTCATAGGGGAGAGTATTTGTCAAAAGACAGGGTTCTCTGCCTCTTTCCAAATGATGAGGTTCAGGTCATTTAAAATACAATTTCTCCATTTGTAAAGGAGAGTGACCAAGCTCATCTCTTCTCCAACTATAATGATAGTCTTTAGTACATCAAAAACCACAATAATTTGTAATGTATTTGAGTGTCACGAACTCAGATAACCTGTAGCATGTTTTCAGTGTCTGCCTCATTACAGACAATTTATTAACTTTATTTCAGTGAATCCCAGAATAACTCTTTGAGGAAGTATAATTATTCCCTTTCTACATGCAAAGAGACTGAACTTCCGTAATGTTAAAGGAATGTACCCAAGATAACATTTCAAGTTCATGCTAGAAGCAAAATTTAGAAACCCTGTGAACTGTCTTCATATTCAGAGCTCTCTTAACTCTTCCATCTCTCCCCCTCAGGGAAATGCCATCTATTGTCACAGTATTCTCTCCAGATTGTTCAGTGTGTCTTGTAACTATCCATGTAAATTATATAAACTTCAAACTAGACTTTTTCCCCTCTACCTCCAGCCATTAAGACCTCATAACTATACCACCTCCAAGGAAATTTGTCATTGACTCAAAAGGAAACTGATCTACAGACAAAAATAGCCCCACATGGTTTTACTAGTGATCGAAGCAATCCTAATCCAAAAATATTTAGAATCAGCCCAAACCATACTGCTCTACTTTTTAAACATAATTTTAATGAAATAAAAGCTTAAATGGCATCAATACAGCCTTAAAACTTTAGGTGAATATAATAACTAAGCTGAGATCTTTTCTCAACCTACAAAAGTAATTAATTCACCACCTGGCTTAGTGCCTCAAAAGGATTAAATATAAAACATGAAAATTGCTTTCAGTTAAGGGGCAGTAAGATGAGATCACATGAGAACCTAGTAAAAGGCTCACAAGATCAAAGACGGCACATTGGCAGCAGGTCAGGGGTATCTGTTTAAGCACAGCTACTCTCATGGTTCAAACAATTGGCATTTATGTGGAGCTATAAATAAGCACGCTCAGTAAGGCAAGTGTCCCCAGTTTCTACTTTTCAGAAACTGCTTGGGAGAGTGGTATTTATCCTGCTTATTGGCCACCAACAGGTTTTTGGAACCAAGTATCATTGTCATAAAGGGAAAGACATCCCTGTATTTTCCAAAAAGAAATTTAAAAAATAAGTGCAGAAGATAAGTATATGATTCATATAGTGTTCTCCATAATTCTAAATTTCCTTTTTTAGCACTTAGAGGGAGGATTCAGATCACACTCATATTTGTTTCCCTCTTTCCCAGCACAAGTCTTGCCACACAACAGGCTTTCCAAAAACCATGTGATGTCAGAATCATCAGGGTGGTGAGAGAGGGACATCCACAAACAGAATACATCACTCAGTGAGCCAGTTTAATGGAGCCAGTGATTGGATTCTGGACTGTCTAGGGTCAAATATTCACTCTAGCACTTACTAGTTTTATGGCCACACTCATTATTAAAAAGGAATAAAAGTGGTATAAGTTCATTAAATAAAATATGTGATAAACTTAGCACAGTGCCTAGAACATAGTAAGTGCTCAATAAAAGTTAGTATTTATTATAATTGTTATTGGTCTGGAATCCAGCAGGGTATTTACCAACTTCAATCATATCTTGATGGTTCACAGAGAAAAAGATGGGATGAATGATGGTCCTATCAGGTGAGTACCAACTGAGTAAGTGACTTTATGAAAGAGTGGTAAGAAATGATTGGAAGGACTTTTCAGGAGCTGTACTTCAGGGTTCTATCTTTGGCCTCTTCTGATAAATATTTTATCAGTGACTTGGTTAGAGATTTATCCCATATAAAGACCCCCTGACATATCCCATATATCCCGTATAAAGACCCCCTGACAAATGGTATAAAATGGCATCTAGCATTCCCCAATTCCACCTTTCTCAGCTTCCCAGTAAAATATCTGTGAAGAAAAACAAGCACATTGTCAAATTTCAAAACCTAAAACTGAAGATCAATGGATTGTGGAAATGCAAGAGGCATTTGTACTATCAATATGAGTTAAGAATCTTCCACATTAATATATCACAATCAATACTAGTTTAAATGTATTCATGTGATTCCACTACTGTTATGGATTGCCTCCACGCGCTCAGCACTTAAGGAACTTGGGACCTATCCATGAACAAAACCATATGGAGCAGGGAGATAAAGAGACAGTATTCATAATTGGCAAATAAAATAAAATACATGGTGTGTTAAATGATGTTAAGTAGTGTGGAATAAAACGGGGGGCGGGGGTTGTGGGTGCAAAAGGGAATATGGGCCGAAGATGGGGGTTGCAGTATTAAACAGGGTGGTCAGGGAAGGCCTCATTGTTGAGAAGGTGAAATTTGAGCTAAGGCTCAAGGACAGCTTGAAGGAAGTGAGGGAGTTGGCTATGCAGGCATCTGAGGGGGGAACATTCCAGGGAGAGAGCAGAGCTGAAAGAAAGGTTCAAAGGTGAGAAGAAGGAAGGAAACAAGATAAACCTTTTCATGCTCATCCCTGGGTGAAAAAAAAACATAAAGGGAACTAAAGCTACATGTTTTCAAAAAAAGGAATAATGTCTATGCTGAATAACAGAGTCAGATTCAGAATTCATAAAAGGCCAAATTAAATATGATGAAGTTTAATGGGGATAGATGTAAACTATTGCAATTGAGTTAAAAAAAAAAAAAAAGTATACCTAACTATAATATAGCAAAGACATAGCTTAACAACAGAACATATCAAAGACATCTGGGGATTTTAACTGATTTTTTAAAATCCAATTTGAGTTAACACTGGGAGTGGCTGCCAAAATAATTCTGATATTAAAATGCAAAATTATTTTGTGGTATCCCAACCCAGGAAGTTGATATTTTGGCAAACTCTACATGGTTGGTCAAATCCAGGGTGTATATTGATCAGTCTGTGTTCCACATTTAAAAGTGTACTCGGAGGAATGCAAACACTATGTTAAGAAGATCAGTAGGCTGACATCTGAGAAACAGTTTATGAGACTGAAACTGAGAAGCTGGAAAAGGAAAGGCACGGAGTAGGAGTAAGAAAATGTTTAAATAGTCCTGAAAACACATACAAAACATTTTCAGCCAGTGTTCTTGCTCAAGCTTCACGATGCCAAGAGGTAATTGTTATTATTACCTTTATTGCTGCCTCTCTCTCTCTCTCTCTCTCTCTTTCTTTTTTTCCTTTGGTCATCTTGTTTTTCAAGCCAGAGATTGAGACTCAGGTTGGGTAGAAGAGAGGCCAGGTTTAACCCGGACCCTCAGGCGTGAACATACAAGCTCCACTGAGTATGGCTCCAAACTAAGCATGGCCACCAGCCCCCCAGCATGAACTCAGCTGCTCCCCACACAAATGCTCCATTTTGAACACTCCCTGTCAGGCTGAAGACCAGTGTTCCAAGTTGCAAAAAGACTAAATTAACTGGAGCAGTCTAATTTCTTCCTCATTTTCTCTTTGTCTTCTCCTTTTAGTTCTCATTACCCTCAGCTCCCAGCCCATTTGCTCTTCCTTTAGCTTTGAAAATTAGTGAATATTTATTAAATGCCGACAGTGCAAGTGAAAGGAGAAGAGATAGCATGGGTGGGAGGGTGGGGTAATGAAGAAATAAAGATAAATAAAAGATCACATCTAGTAAGTAAGTTGAAAATATATGGTATATACATCATGATTCAGTTATTCCCTTTCTAGGTTTATTTTCTAAAGAAACTTTTGTACATGTGCAGAAGGAAGCAGATAGGAGAATATTTACAGTAGCGTTGTTTGTAATATTGAAAATTGAGGCCAGGCATGGTGGCTCATGGCTATAATCCTAGTCCTCTGGGAGGCCAAGGCAGGAGGATTGCTTGAGTTCAGGAGTTCAAGACCAGCCTGAGCAAGAGCAAGACCCTGTCTCTACTAAAATTATAAAAATTAGCAAGCATCATGGCACGCACCTGTAGTTCTAGCTACTTGGGAGGCTGAGGCAGGAGGATTGCTTGACTCCAGGATTTGAGGTTGCTGTGAGCTAGAATGACACCACAGCATTCTACTCAGAGCAACGGAGTGAGACTCTGTCTCAAAAAAAAAAATTGAATAGAATCTAAAGGTCCATCAGTAAAAACATGTATAAGCAGAAAAGTAAAATGAAAGAACCAGATCTATATAGAGCTATATAAGTCTCAAAAAAATTGAGTGAAAAAACAAGTTGCAGAATAATATAACAACATGATGCCACTTACAAACATTTGTAAAATACACAAAAGAATATTATATAAACATACACACACACACACACACACACACATTTTTCTGCTTTTTTCAATTCTCCTAGATGACTATAAACAGTCAAATCTCTCTTGCTCTTAACTGTTCTTTCATACCTGTAATTATTTGTCCCTCTTTTCTTTATTAAATATTCTAATTCCTATATTTTTACCATATATTATTTCCTATATAGTGTTCTGAGCAAATTCCTCAATATTACCTTCAAATTTATTAATTCTCTCTTCAAGCTATGTTCAGTTTAGAGTCTTGATGTGTTTTATAATTTTGGTTTGCAAACTCATTTTTAGTAGAAATTATTCTTCCTCTCTCCAATCCACCCACTCTTTTCAATCTAGCAGTTTTGTGAATTCATCTGCACAATTCTCTGAGGAAACCAGTTCAGAAACTTTTGTTGGAGGCGTAGTGCTCCTGCCTTGTGGTAACAATGAATGCACAGCTTTTCTCAGATCCTGCTTTTAGGCTAATCCAGGTCCCCCTGCCTCTCCAAGCACCCAATTTAGTATAACCCTAAGCAACTGTCATTAGCAACTCTCTGTGGCCTCCTTCACAGGAAAGAGCCATCTAGCCTGTAATTTCAAGTGATATCCCTGGCCTAGCGCTCTACCTTGTATTCTTTCTGTATCTGACAGACACAGCAGCCCCACAGCGTTAGTACCTCTCAATACTTTGCAATTATATTCTTTCTGGTCCTTGGAATGTGTAGCCTATCTTGAGCATAGTTGTGTCCTTTTGTATGTTACTTGTCATTGTGAAGTGTTTATAGCTGGAGTTGAGGGGAAAGCTGACTAAAGTCTATCCTACCCCATTACCATCGACATTCTAGCTCTCCTTAACGCAATTCTGCCCATCTCACTGGTAACCTTCCCTCTTTCTCTACCGGCCTAACTTGTGAACATCATCTTATGAGATTTGAGCTCCTTTAAATAAACCCAAGATAATGACATTTTTCCTCAGATGGGAGCAATCACCCCGGTCCATGTCCATAGACTCTTCAATCCCAGCTAAATACCTGACAAATGTGTGTACACTGTTCTCTACTGATAATGGGGCAAGAGCATCATTTCACACAATCAGTTGGTACTTTCTGTCTATGTAAATCTGCTGAGTCAATACGAGAGGAAAGCATAACTTCTGCATTAAACGAACTTGACACTTCACAAGATCTGGAAAACTCTGATTATCTTGAACTTTGACACTGAGTGAATCAGCATAGGCACCTTGAAGAGTTGAGTTCTCCTTTGTTTTCACCTGGGAAATTGACCATTACATGAGCAATCTATTCCCTTAGTGGGTACTACAGAATATATATGAGGCTCTTTTGAAAGGGGAGAATGGGGACTTGTCTTCAAGCTGTATGTGTGTTACAAAAATACTGTTTTACTTAGATGATATGCTTATGCTGGTAGAGTTTTGAGGTTAATGGAATGTGGCTGCAAGATACAGCATAGCATGTATCATATTAATAGAAAGAGGCAGTAATTGACTGATAACAGAGCCAGCTGGTAACCCATAGCAACAATCGCCACTCTCAAACAGTACTTGCAAAAATATTTAAGAATTTAACCACCACTTTTTCAATATTATTTCTCCAAAATACTTATGTGGATGTATTTGTATGGGAGAGATGAAAAAGAGAAGAAGGTGTTAATGGAAAACAGAGAAACAGAATTAATAAAAGAGCTAGTCCAGAATCTCCCACTTTTGACTTTCAGTAGCACTTCAATTGCATCACATAATTTCTCTATCTACAAAGTAGAAATGCTAATATTTGCCATACCTTCAACTGATAAACACTCTTTGAACAACCAGGATTAAGACTCAACATAAATACAGCAGAGTGCTATTTTTACTAACGTTTTTCAAAGCCTTCTAAAATGTTTAATCCATTTGAAAATAATTGCTTAATTACAAGAAAAGACATGAACACCTGACTAAAATAAGATTTCACACCCTGTGGGAGAATTCACATAGAGCTGTCCCATGAATTTATAGAGGGAATAAATTGGGCCTATAAACTTAGAGCCTTAGGTCAGGTTTATCCCGATCTAAAGCTTTTTCCAACTGTAAGGAAAAATTTAGCCTCATTTTATGAGATGAAAAAGTCATAAAACATACTGCTCTTACACAACTGAGTGACTCAAAGTGCTATTTCTCTCAGCAATTATCATATGAGCTACAGGAATCAAATGAATTCAGGGGACGCTATGGGCCACTGTAAAATGCCAGTGCCAGTGTTTTAAATGAAGGAGCTGAACATTGTCAAATGAAAAGCAATGTTATGAACAGTACTAGCATTTAAAAAGGAGCCACGTCTCTGCCTGCTATTCATCACCCGTGTGTGTGTTGGGAGGCAGTTGCCGTCTCAATTTTTTACCATGTTTATTTTTGATTCAGATCTTCAAGTGTCACTAATGATTGGTGACTGCAAATTTGCCAAATTCAGTGATCTTTCCTCAAACTTAATGTACTTTAACGTCTCTGACCCATAAATGACACTCATTTCTAAAACACCTGATGCATCTAGCCAGAAAGAACACCGCATGTGCCAGATTCCAACCTCTGATTACCTTAGATGGTGCTTCTCTCCTTTTTGCATACTCTAAAGCTTCTTTATTCACTCTTGTCTACTCATACTTCATTTCTACTATCATCTGTATGTTGAGGACTCTGAAAACTAAATGTCTAGCTCCAACCTCTCTTCAATCTTTAAATTCACATTTCTATAAGCCCTAATCTTTAAATTTACATTTCTAAAAGCTTTCATTGATACAACCTATCACCTCAGTATGTCTCCGAACACCCAGCAACCACCCAGTAACTATTTAATGACAATCAGTGTTATTCAATTATTTAAATCAGTATGGACTCATGAATATTTATTTTATTTTATAAGCTGTAATCCCATCACTATCATTATTTACTTTGTTGCTCAAATTGTTTCAGCTCTGGCCTTTGATTTTGGAGTTCCTTAAGTTGGGTTCATAGTCCTTTCCTGTCTTCAAAGCCAACAATGTCTGATTAAGTCTTTCTCACATTGTGTCACTCTGACACTGACTCTCCTACCTCCCTCTTTCACTTACAAGGAGCTTCATGATTACATTGAACCCACACAGACAAACCAAGTTAACCTCCCTCTTTAAGGTCAGCTGATTAGCAATCTTAATTCCATCTGCAACTTTAATTCCCCTTGCCATGTAACATAACTCATTCAGAGGCTCTAGATTTGGAAAATGTATATTTGGGGGGGATGGGCATTATTCTGTCTCCCACAATAATTATACCTTCAATTTTAATCCAATGCCTCAAGGTTAATTCTAGATTTCCCCTTCTTTATTTGAAATATTTTTCTCTGATGATAAGAAACCTGGCTCTCATTATATATGGTATATTTACTTATTTGTTGAATCCTAATATACATATAAGTATACCTGAGTATGTTTATGGGTAAGCTGACCCATACCCTGGAGAAACAAACTTAGTAACGACAATACAGTATTTATGCACAGTTCTTTTCATCTAATCTCACAAATATAGCCAAAATACTGTTTTCCAAAGTTACTTAGGTTAATTTCTATCTTCCCCACCTCCTTCATTGTGGTTATATCATTTATTTGCAGCACAGTTAGGTTCACTTGCTACTGTTCATTTTCCATTTGCGGTTCTCCCTGCATCATGGTTGATCCTAATTATTCACTGGGGGGGATGATACGAGAAAAAAAGGATTTTCTTCCAAATTCAGTCTTCCTAGAAAATTAGCTATGTCAGATGTGAAAGACAGGACTTCCTGTTGATAAATAAGAAACCAACCGCTCAACAACAGCTCTATGAATATGTCCTGCAGAGGTTTCAGACTGGTGGACAGCAGGCCAGATACAGCCAATGGACCTGTTTTCTTTGAAGTACTATTTTCCAATAGTGAGCAACATTTTTTATATCAAGAAATACTCTCCTGGAATATGACCAAGCTAAAAATGAAAAAAAACACTCATAAAAATACTAATTTTCACTTGTTTCCTGAAAAATTAAAAGAACTGGTAGCTCCTGGCTCACATTTCCACATGACATTAATTGGCCAGTGTTGAGAAGTGACTGCCTCCTTTACACAGGTTGCAAACTCTTCAATTTACCACCGTCTCTGCTACTTCCCGACCCAGAGAACTTCCTTCATTTATGCTCTGCCTAGGCCCTAGATGCATTTGAGCATGTAACCACTAACAAAGAGTTTAGCGTGAATGCTAATTCAGGTTGCAAATTCCAAATCCAAAAAAATAAATCTGAAATCCCAAGCATTTAGGATAAGGGATACTCAACCTGTAGGTAACAAACTCGATTTGGATTAACATTTTTAAAAGAGGAGGTAACATTTATTGACCATTTTAGGTGCCAAAAATTTTACTAAGTACTTCATGTACATCACTCACATCTAAAAAAAGCTCTGTGAAAAAAAAAAAAAAAGCTCTGTGAAGGAGGTAAAATCCTCCCATTTTACAGGACAGAAAACTGAGGCTCCAAGAAGTTAACTTGATTAAGGGCACATTGCAACAAAGTGACACTTGGAGCAAGGATTAAAAGTTCTTAAAGACAACAGATGATGAAAGCAGATGGCATGACAACACAGAGGAGATGAGAGAAGTCTGTGCATGGAAAAGTCACAGAAAAACTGGAAAAGAGAAAACAGTAGAAGACTTGCAGAAGAGTAAAGTAGTACAGCAAAGAAAGAAAACAGAAGAATAGGAAAGTAAAGTTACAAGAACACTCAGCAACAAGAGCAGAAAGGCGAGACTAGACACAAAACACAAAGCAAAAAAGACAAGACTAGAAAGGAAGCTGAGGGGGTAGCAAGACCCAAGGCAGGCATGTGGAGTGGGGACGGGACCACAGGCTCCCTCAGCCCATATGCTCATCAGATATCAAACAAAGCAATTTCTCTAGCTGTCTCCACGTTGTACCACATCATTCTGTTTTACTGATCCGCTTAGTAAATCTGTTTCTGATTTCATCCACAGCAATCATGGATTATCTAGAATAAATACTTCAGAATGTGGGTGAATGTCAGTTGGTCCTGTTCAGCTGCCCTATATGCCTTAGTGCCTCAGCACCATGTAGAGTCTCCGTGCTAATTCATACTCCTCAATCATTTCCTTGAACCCATTCCCTTTTTGTTCCTGATCCCTTCAATTTCAGTTTGTAGTTAGTTCTTTGTGTTGTCATTGTTATTCTTTCCTTGTACTCATTGGTATGCTGCTAAACGTTTAACAGAAAGCTCTGCAAAAGGGAAAGAGAAGGAGAGGGAGAGAGGGAAGAAGGGAAGACAGATAAGGAAAAGAAGGAGAAAAGAAGAAAAGAAAGAAAGAAAGTTTCTGATTTGTAGTATTTGCCCATTCCCGTGGTATAAATACTCCGGCCATGGTTAATTTCAAGCCACCTCTGTGATGTCAGTGAAAAAGGACTTGGGTGGAGATGTGTAGGAAAACACCATTTTATAGGATTCCCACCATACCATACATAAGCTATAGAGATATATATCAATATCTCATATATACCAATATATATATCAATAATATATATAATAGTAAAATCTAGATAAATAAATAGAAATTAGTTTGAAATATTTATTACCTTGTTTTTAATATAATGTATTAATCATAAATTTATATCATTTAAGTTTTCATAATGACTGTGTTTAACAATCAGCTAACAAAATACCTGAAAATGTAACCATCGGTTCTCATGAGCCAGTGTCAGCTAGCTCAAGCATACCACTAATTAAACTTCAAACCTCGAAAGGACATGAGACACTTAGATGGGCTACAAATCTGCTTTTTCTATTTTTTATAATTAAATTTAATTATTGACACTGAGACCCCCATTCTGTGAGACTGCCATAAGAAAGAAGAAATTTAATCTCAGTCCTTTTTTTGTACTACCTGTCCCATAGTTTGTGCCACTCAGTTCTGAGGTCTTTCCCAGTACTGGAAGGGAACCACTAGGTTCTCGGCTGTCAGAGCAAACAGATGCCACTGAGATGTCCATTGTCTTTGCTCATAGGACGTCCTAGCCAGTGTCTCTCTGCTCCTCTCTTCCCTGTTTGACACTGGAATCCTTGCCCTGCCTGCCTAAAGCTCCCCTCAGGTGCCAGGGAAACTCCCAGCCCCTCTCAAGTGACCCTTCACCCACAGTACTGTTGGAGAACAGGGTGCAGGTTCCTGCATTCCAGGACCCACAATATCTCTGTTGTTCTTTCTTCTCTCCCCAATTCTAGAATTGTTTTCCACCCTGGGAAGGATAGTTTCTCAAAAAGATTTAAAACTTTAAGAAAACTTGTCTATTCTACAAATCCCCTTCTCACTGTGAAGCTGAGGTTTTTTGAAACATCAGGAAAGACTCCCTAGTTATTTCCGTGAATTGCCCTGTCACATCCCTCCACTGAGATAATGGGTACTGTCACATCCTTCCGCTGAGATAATGGGTACCTAGCAACTACCAGTTTAATTGGAGGAAAAGAAAAAGGGGGGAAATATAGAAATACAATAACGGTTAATTTTTTTTTGAAAAGGTATTGCAGGTTGAGCATCACTAATCCAAGAATCAAAATCCAAAACGTTCCAAAATTCAAGATAGTGATATTTTTTTTTTCCTGAGACAGAGTCTCACTCTGTCACCCTGGTGGAGAGAAGTGACATCATTAAAGCTCACTGCAACCTCATACTCCTAGGCTCAAGCAATCCTCCTGCCTCAGCCTCCTAAGTAGCTGGGACTACAGGCACATGCCACCACACCTGGCTAATTTTTGTAGATACAGGGTCTCACACTTGCTCAGGCTGGTCTAGAACTCCTGAGTTCAAGCAATCCTCCCACCTCAGCCTCCCAGAGTGCTAGGATCACAGGTGTGAGTCACTGTGCCTGGCCACGTTTGCTCTCTGATGGTTCGATGTATGTGAACTTTGTTTCATACACAAAATTATTTATGTTATATAAAATTCAGGCTATGTGTATAAGGTATACATAAAACATAAATAAATTTCATGTTTAAATATAGGCCCCATCCTCAAGATTTTTTCATTATGTATATGCAAATATTCCAAAATCTAAAAACATTTGAAATCCTTAACACTTCTGGTTCCAGGCATTTCAGATAAGAGATATTCAACTTGTACATGAGCTTGCCCCTGGGCATCTTTAACCTGGCCATGCCTTGAGTAAATACTCCTTCAAAATGGGTCCCATGTAAATTGTAATATCTCTCCACTCCCCTCTAGTACAATAAAAAGAGAGTCCTCTTCCTTTCTTCTGGAAGCAGAAGGAGGTTTCACTAAGAAAAGATGGGATTTGGGGGGGCAGACAAAGATGTATAAAGAGCAAAGAGCCATGCTGTTTTTCTTTCATAATTGGAGTTTACCAAAGCACACACGTGGCTCTGAAACATGTTCAAGAAGTATGCATACAGCCAGGTATGGTGGCTCACACCTGTAATCCTAGCACTCTGGGAGGCCGAGGTGGGAGGATCGCTTGAGCTCAGGAGTTCAAGACCAGCCTGAGCAAGTGTGAGACCCTGTCTCTACAAAAATACAAAAATCAGCCGGGCATGGTGGCATGTGCCTGTAGTCCCAGCTACTTGGGAGGCTGAGGCAGGAGGATTGCTTGAGCCCAGGAGTTTGAGGTTTCAGGGAACTATGATGATGCCTCTGCACTCTAGCTTAGGCAACAGAGTGAGACTCTGTCTCAAAAAAAAGTATAAATACTATCGCTTTTCCAGCTTGGGGTGCTATCCCTGGGACACTAATCCCACAAAGCCCACTCGCCCTACTGCTCTTCTTCCCATGGGTCCCCCTCCACTCTCTTCCCTGACTCTTTTCTTCCAAAGCTTTTCATCAGTCCCTGAGGGGGTGGTCAGGGAAGCCTCACTGAAAACCCCTCCTGAGGCTCTTGGTCCACTCACAGGACAGCTGGTCCTGGAAGCTCCTCAGGCCAAACTTAGGTCTCCAAAGTTCCAAGGCTGCCAAGTACTGCATCCACGATGTGGATGGGATGTGGGAGGGTGTGTCCCTCCCACACCCCACACTTGCCCCAGTCTCTCAGGTCGGTTCACTTCAACATTCATTTGCTGAATGCCTTCTGGGAGCAAGGAGTTTGTGTGGTCACTAAGGATACAAAGATGACTACAACACAACCGTGCCCTCGTGCTGCTCAGGGTCTATACTACGGTCAGTTCTTCAGAGGAGGAGGCAAACCTCATGTGGCCTCAAATCTCAGTGATGGTGTTTGGGGGACTATAATGTCTGAGGTAAAGACTAAAAGTCTGACAAGCAAACAAGAGAAGCAAAGGAAGACATTCTGGGCAGGAGAAACAACCTGAGCAAATGTACAGATGTGCGACAAAAATGATAGAGGGAAAGGCTTCCAAAAGTAACCCAGATTCATTGGAAGGTCCAGAAAGAGCCAAGTGGTGCAAGAAACTAGGCAGGAGAGGGAGAATGGGACCAGATCACGTACCATTTTGTTCATCATTTTAAAGCAATTAGAATTGGGAAGCCATCGATGGCTTTAAAGTAGAAGAGAAGCAAGAGCCAACATCCTCATTTATTAACAGGAAAGCTAAGGACTAGGTGTTTTTTAATGACTTACCCAAAGTCACCCCTACTCAGGAGCAGAAGCCAGGCAGTGACCCAGGTCTTCTACCTCTAAATCTAACAGTACACGGGGAACTCTTGGTGATCTGATCCTTGCCCGTGTACCACTGTCTATGGTGATCTCCAGCTCCCAGCCCTGCTGTCCTTTTCTCCTCCAGCACATCTGTCTTCATGTTTTGGGGCCTTTGCCTACACTGACCTCATCACTTAAAAGCCTTTCTCTTATTTATCCTTCTCCCATTCCAAACAAGAACTGATAAATTCCAGCTCATCATTCAAGACTCTACTGAGGAATCTACTCCTTTAGAATCCAGTGAGCATCCCCCTAGTAGTTCATATCACATTTTATTGTCATTGTCTGTGTTTGGATTTGTCTCACCTAGTGAACGGTGCGCTTGATAAACAGGTTCAGTGTGTTGCCTACCATTAGCACAGTGCCTGGCATGGAGCAGATACTCTGTAAATAATCTTGTTTACATTAAAATGAGCTTAAAAATGGGCAAATCTCATTTAGTAACTTTAAAAAGGGATTATTTGTTGTACAAATAACCTATTGGCTACAAATTAAGACTAGATCAGGCCGGGCATGGTGGCTCACGCCTGTAATCCTAGCACTCTGGGAGGCCGAGGCAGGCGGATAGCTCAAGGTCAGGAGTTCGAAACCAGCCTGAGCGAGACCTCGTCTCTACTAAAAATAGAAAGAAATTAATTGACCAACTAAAAATATATACAGAAAAAATTAGCCAGGCATGGTGGCGCATGCCTGTAGTCCCAGCTACCCGGGAGGCTGAGGCAGAAGGATAGCTTGAGCCCAGGAGATTGAGGTTGCTGTGAGCTAGGCCGACGCCACGGCACTCACTCTAGCCTGGACAACAGAGTGAGACTCTGTCTCAAAAAAAGAGACTAGATCATTGGTTCTAGTCAAGAAAGATGCTGGCTAGAATTGCAGCAGGTCACATATATCACTGAAATAAAACCCAAAGCAGCATTCCAGGAGCAGCATGGGATCATGCACACAGCAAGTGAGTGGAGCACCCTCCATATGCTCCTTCCCAGCAGCTGTCCCAATGAACCCACCTTTCCTTGAGTTGTAATCAGAGCCACTATCCACTGTTTACCCCAACAAAAACATAAAACTAACAGCTACAAACAGAAGCTGAGAGGGTTTTCTACTTTCATCACTATGGAAACCACAGTTTGATAAGTCTCCAGATGGTTACAAAGAAGAACAAATCCAAGCCAGAACACTAGACTAAGCCAAGTCAAAAAGGCTCATTGTAGAATGAGGTGGACAGAAAGAATAAGGGTCAATGGAAGAGAATTCCTCAGTCAGTGTCCATTCAAATGAATAGTACTTTTCATGACTGCCAGTGTGACAATTGCTTCTCATTGAAGACTTAAGTTCACACAAGAGAAATTAACATGATCAATTCCCATTCTATGATCAATGAGACATTAGTACAAAGATAGTGACAAACTTCCATAGTGCATAAATCAAGAGAGATAAAAAGCATTTCTAATTTTTGGTAGAAGCAAAGTCAAAGGGTCACAAGAAAAAAATTCAACAGCAAGGCTCTTATTACCTAGATTCACAAAAAAACTGCATGAGGAAATGAATCTTTCTTCTTTCTTTCCCTGTGTAAAAACTTATCTGTGCTCTTCCCTTTAATCACCCCTTTGCCCCTTGTTATGGGTTGAATTGTGTTCCCCCAAAATTTATACAATGAAATCCTAACCCTCGGTACCTCAGAATGTGGTTTTATTTGGAAATAGGGTCTTTACAGAGGTAATCAAGTTTAAATGAGGTAATTAGAGTGGGCCCTAATCCAATATGGTTGGTGTCCTTATAAAGTGGAGAAATTTGGAGAAATACACACAGGAGAATGCCATGGAAGACACAGGGAGAAGTTGGCTATCCACAAGCCAAGGAGAGTGATCTGGAACAGGTTTTTCCACCACAGCCCTCAGAAGGAAGCTGACTACACCTCGACTTCAGAGTTGTAGCCTTCAGAACTATGAGACAATAAATTTCCATTGTTTAAGACACTCCATTTAGGGCACCTTGTTACAGCAGCCCCAGGAAACTAATACACTCCACCTAAGCATTTTCCCCCAGACATTCTCATCCCTGTTCTGACGTTTCCCAAGAAAGAAAAAATATTACTTCACATATGCATATTATAAATCTTACCATTTCATTTGCCTTCTTTTAACAGCAGTGGGTAATCTTGCCTCACAAAGTTAGATATAATGTGGGAAAAACCTCTACAATTTTCAAACCCATAATAATCAAGTTCTATAATCACCAAAAAAGAAAAGTACAAAAGAAAGCCAATGCTGAGAACTCTTATAAAGCAAGTACAAAGGCAGAAGACAAAATTGGCTGTGCACTATCATTAACTAAAGCTATCACGGCTCCTTTGTAATCTTAAGCAGCTATTCCACGATCTTTTCACTTGCAATGATGAACCGAACTTTGGATAAAAGAAAATATTTGATCTCCTTTTAGCCAAAAGTCTTCTTTATAAGCCCATTTAATATTCTAGAAGGGTTTTCTCTCCTTTGAAGAAATATAAGTTTGACATTCTAAAGGCATTTGTATTTTAAAGCCTACAAAAAGATTTTTGGAGAGTACCTGGTGAAGTACTGACTCGCCCCTGTGGCTCAAAAGTTCAATTATTGTAGACATTTCACTCAGAATAGTCTATAAATAATTTCTACCTTTTAACCTTCATCTAAATAATGTTCATTTTTCTTTCACTATAATGGAGTTCAAGCCCTTACAATACGTTGTATAAGTTATCGGAGATACGCAATTGTACTTTTTTCCTGTGTTCATGGATTTTAAACAATTGTCTATATCCTCAAAATAAAATAAAACTTTATGTTTCACATAGATACACGTTTCCCAAAAAGAAATCAGTAAGAATAGATTGCAATTCTCTCAGACAATGAGCATGTATCAGGCAAGCGTATCTCTTTTATTGCGTTTTTCTACTGAAACACAAAAAATAGATATCCTAATTTTGGAAAGCTGATTCCTATAAAGACACTTCTAAACTGTGAGAAAATTAGCTCAACAATGAGGAATGAAACTCTCTTTCCAAAAATATTTACATGATTTGCAAAGAGCTGGCTAAAGCACATCTTAACAGGCAGCTTGTATTTGTTGTAGGTGGAAAGTGCTACAGGAAAGCGATTGAACATGACAAGACTCGGCTCTTGAAACTGACTTCATTTGGCAATTAATAAAAAGAATTGTGCTTAATTCATGGCATTTTTTATCATATAAGAAGCAATAAAATTAAAATGAGGTAAAAAGAGTAAAGTTGACAAAGATGTAATTTGAAAATGTGGTTGAAAACAAATCAAAGGTGAAATGACCTTGACTATCATATGAGTCAGGGTTCTCTGTCTGTAAGCAACAGAAACTGACTCTGCCTAACTTAAGCAGAAAGTGAATTTACAGGAAGAATACAGAGAAGCTCAAAGAATAAAACAGCTTAAAGTATTGGAACCAGAATATCTCCAACAATCTGGGTACCAAGAACTAATGGGCAGTTTTGTCTGGATATTACTGCTAGATAAATAAACTTCAACTGCTTTTCCATCTAGATTAAGTCTGGGAAAAATCTGATTAGCCTACCTTGGTTACTCACCTAGAAGAGTAAAGAATTCTTTAACCAAGGTTGCTCACAATTCAGAAGAGGTAATTTCTTCAAGGGAATTTGAGAAGTGTTTAAGAGGAAAAGGAGAAATGGATGCTGGGTTGCTTAAGTAAGTCAGTAAATAAATAAATAAACAAACATCCTCTATATAAATATATTCTATGTATTTTGGGGGAGAAAGAGTTTTTAAAACTCACATTTCATCTAGTAATAACTTTATATGAAAGGCCTGGAGAACTTTTAAAAAGTTTCAGTAAATCTACAATTAACCTAGTAACTTCAAGACTTTGACATGCTAAAGAAGTTACCTGCAGGTTCTTCTATGTTTACAAGTTAGCATGAATATATTAAGTAGCTCCTAGATGTTTGAAGTTTTATCTAAAGAAACAGATATTTGTGCACTCTAAGAATGATACTTCAACTATGCAGACATTCCTTATAAAAATGCATTTGCAATCCTACCTGTGTTTAGCTAAACTTTTGCAAATAGTACTCGATCAGAAAGCCTACATCTAATTTTATGACTTTGAACTTTGAAATTGAGCAGCATGAATCAGAAAAATAAATTTTAAAAATTTTACAGCTCAGATTCTGAGATTGATTCAGGAGCTACTATTCAAGCCATCAGATAAAGATTTTGCAGTTAACTCCTGACACATTTAATATTTCAGTAAGCATAAATAAAAGTGTAGAAATGTAGTATTGATCTTCTATTTTCAAAAACATACTAAATGAACAATTCAATTGAACAGACATTTAACACCAATCCTCTGCCAAATTCTGAGACTGCAAAGATGAATAAGACATAGACCTTCCCTTCAAGTCACTCAAAATCTAGAAGCCTGCTAATATATAATTATAATGTCCTGTGAAGAAGCAATAAAATATTTATGCAAAATTTGCTAGAATAGTATATGCAAGGGAAGACTTCACAGAAGACAGTGTTTGATCTGGACTTTGAAGGATGAGAAGGCAATCAGAGTGGGGAAAACTTACTAACTAAGAAGATAAATAATAAAGGCCTTGAAATATTAAGAAACATGGAGTGATACAGGAAAGGCAATAAGCTGTTTATTGCAAAAGCATAACTTTGACATGACTACAGAACTAGTAGCTAGACTCAGGGGCTATATCATAAATGCTTTTCGTGCTATAATAAAGAATTTGAACTTAATCTTAGAGATTGGCATTTCCTAAACTATGCACCCTAAGAACAAAGAGCTCCTTTGAAAAATTTCAACAAATTTTCATGCTCAACCAAATAAGCCTGAGAAATGCTGCATATCAAAAACCTACATAGTGGACACTATAGGTAAGTGACTAATATGTCTTTCCCTACCTTCCCAATAAAGTTTCAAAGCAGTTTGAGGAACTGATTCCAACTCCATAGAAGGGCCCTGATTAGTCTAAGCAATTATAAGATCTTGTCTCCCTTGCCCAAGATTGCTTAAGGAACTCTGACCTATACCAATAAGCACATGACATTCCTCTGGTGACAGTTGTTGGTCCAGAGTCACACCTAAACAATTACAGTTGACCCTCAATCAATATTAAGTTAGAGGTGCCAACCTTGTTTGCAGACAAAAATCCATGTATAACTAACTTTTGACTCTCCAAAAACATAACTACTAACAGCCTACCTACTGTTGACAGAAGCTTTATCAATAACACAGTTAATTAACACATATTTTTGTTATAGGTGTTATATATTATATTCTTACAGTAAAGTAAGCTAGAGAAAAGAATATTATTAAGAAAATCATAAGGAAGAGAAAATATATTTACTATACATTAAGTGGAAGTGGGTCATCATAAAGTTCTTCATCCTCATCACATTTTGTCCTCTTCATATTGAACAGGCTAAGGAGGAGGAGGAACAGGAGAGGTTGGTCTTGCTGTCTCAGGATTGGCAGAGGTGGAAGGAAATCCATGTATAAATGGACTTGAGCAGTTCAAACCCATGTTGTTCAAGGGTCAACTGTACATCAGACTGAAGAGAAGTACTGTTGTTCCATGATTGAGGAAAAGCACTCTCTCTCTTTTTCTCCCAGGAGGCTTTGAGAATAAATGAGCTTCAGTGCTATGGGCAATGGGCAACAATGCCATAACTACAAGAACCAAGCTCAGGATGACATTATCAGGGTGCATGGCAGAGCAAAAGGTGGAAAGAACCAGAGTTTTTGATGACATCATTGAATTGGTGGATCGATCAATGCTAAAGAGAAGAATAAGACCTGGTTCATAATGTCAAGGAAGTTATTTCCTTACAGGGAGGAAGGCACATATACAGTAATATCAGTACACTTTTAAAAAGTACTATAATGGAGATTAGTACAGTCATGAAAAAAACGAAGGAAACTGACTCTGCCAGGCAAGGCCCAGACAGAGTTTCACACGCTCTTCACCTGAGTCTTGAATAATATGTAGGAGTCTGTGGTTAGTCTACAAATCCATTTTGTTTTCATACATTGATATACTTAGAATTTTACATTATACCCAAAAAAGTCATAAAATTTAAAAAAGCAAATCATTTTTAAAATGTAAGTATGGACAAGTAGCTGACAAGTTGCATATGTATTAAAAATGAATTAAACATAGTTTATGATTGAGTCTCATTATACATAATAGGATCAAAAAGGGATTTTTTTTAGATTTAACAGTCTGATAAGACATAAAACACCTAGAATAAAATAAATGATTTGGAACTACTCACACATACTTTTTCTACATTTTAAACAACATACTGTCATTGTAAAGTCATAAATGACTTTGTCTCCTATTCTCAGTTTTGCATTTATATTTCATTTCAAGGATACATTCCATACAGTGGGATTTCACTATTGGCATGAGTTTAATGCCGTTTCTCAAATACAAATGGCCAATCCATGATACAATTTAAATTGTTTAAAAAGGGTTTTGTGATTAGCACTATAAAAAGCCATGACTAGGATTCTTTGGAAACGTAGCCAAAATTTTAACTTCTCATTGATACAATAAGCCTTGTAATTACTGTTCAGCAAACTATATCTTTAATTTGAGGTATTTTCCCATCAGTAAACCTTCAATTGTTCCATACATACCAGTTAGTTTGGGTCTTGTTTTTGCTTAAAAGAGAGACATAAAAATTATGATTGATGGTATAATTTATTGCCTGAAAACACTATGCTTAGCAAGCTTTGTTTCTCTATCTAATAATTTGTTGAGTGGTCTCTTGCCTAAAAAATCCTGAAGAGTTTCTCACCACATAATAAAACTAAGTGTTAAATTTTCCTCATGGCTGTCAAGACCAAGGAATTGATAAGAGACAGCTTGAAAAAGGAAACTAAATCAAAATGTTTTATTTCCAGGAACAAGATTTGATCATTTAAAAAATTTTTTTAAAAATACTCTTCAAGTTTAATTTAATTTTTTTGAAACTAAGTTGTTGGAAACATTCTCACTTATTTTATCTTAGCAAAATGGAGATAAATGTAAAAACATCATGTGCATTCTTTATTTAAAAAGAAGAATCCTTTCTGAAGTAGAGGCTTTAGGCATAAAGTTCTTCATCTAATAGCAATATTTTGACTATCTTTAGGCTGGAATCTTCATTTTGACATTCTTGCAGCTGTGCAAGTTTGCAGCTTCCTGAGCTAAACTCAAGAGGCTCTGAGTCCATGCCAGCTGTCTTTCAATTTCACATCAACTCTCTTGGTGTTTTGTCAATTTAAAGCTTTTGCAAAGTTTGCAGGGCCTGAATTCATTAGATAAGGGAAATGGGTCATCTAAATCTTAGCCAACCTCAACTGTCATAGACATTCACTATTGTAAATTTCCTTCAAGACTGAATTAGAAAATAGACCCCATGGGTTTTTGTCAGTGTTGGTATTTGATGATACCCTTGTAACAGCAGCTGCTGAAGCTGTATGTGCCTCAATAAAAATTTCTGTTTTAAATTCCCTTTCCTTCATATTTTCGGTATAAAAGTGGATGCGAACAGCTGCAATAATAAGGGCAAAAAGGTCACTTAAAGTTCATTTTGCTAGGAACATGATAGGCAACAAATTCATCGCAAAGGCACTTTTTAAAAATAATGGTGGGTATTAGGAGAAAAAAAAATCCATCTTGTTTTTAAAGAATTCTGCAGCGTCCTAAAACAGATAAGAAACAGATTGTCAGGGATAGTTAAATAAGTTGGAACACAAAGCTTCAACCAACAAAAGGATTTGACGATTCCTCTGAGAGTGAGAAACAGCTTTATTATCACAAGCGATCACATGTTATCTATATTTTGGTACAATATGCATCTCAGATCTGCAGAGACCCAGCCACATTTTGTTATAAGATAAAAATATATAAGTGCATGCCTGTATTTTAAACTGAAAGAGGAAAAAAGCAAATAGTATGTGGAACAGGAAAAAGTATTGTTAACATTCTGTAAATGAATGAGTGCTTCACCCTACAAAGATTAAAATCTGTGTACGTTTGTATTCTGGAGGTAATTTCCAAGACAGTGAGGAAAGAAAAAAATAAAGTATCAAAACAGGAGAATTTCAGAGTATGTGATCCAACTGACATTTATTGCCAACTGCTTTTCTACAACTAAGCTGTTACAGTACAGTGTGACCTAAAGCAGAGTCTTCAGAATTATAAAGAGCCACTCACATCAGACTTGGCCAGTTATTATATGATCTTGGGCATGCTATTCATAATTTCTGAGCCTCAGTTGCCTTGTTTGAAAAATGGGGATAATATCCAGCTCACAATGCCACTATTAGGGTTAAATGAGATATGTGTCAAGTACCAAGCATACAGTACATGAACAATAAATGCTAACTAATGGGTTTTTTTGTTTTTGTTTTTGTTTTTTTTATTTCAGCATATTATGGGGGTACAAACATTACGGTTATGTATATTGCCCATGCCCCCCTCGCCCCTCGAGGCTGAGCTTCAAGCGTGACCATCCCCCAAAGGTTGCACGTCTCACTCATTATGTTTGTATATACCCATCCCCTCCTCCCCTCTCCCACCCGGCCGACACCCGACAAATGTTATTCCTATATGTCCACTTAGGTGTTGATCCGTTAATACCAATTTGCTGGTGAGTACATGTGGTGCTTGTTTTTCCATTCTTGAGATACTTCACTTAGTAGAATGGGTTCCAGCTGTATCCAGAAATACACAAGAGGCGCTATATCACCATTGTTTCTGAAAGCCGAATAGTACTCCATGGTATACATATACCACATTTTATTAATCACTCATGTATTGATGGGCACCTGGGTTGTTTCCACAACTTTGCAATTGTGAACCGTGCTGCTATAAACATTCGAGTGCAGGTGTCCCTTTTGTAGAGTGCCATTTGATCTTTTGGGTAGATGCCCAGTAATGGGATTGCTGGATCAAATGGTAGATCTACTTGTATTCCTTTAAGGTATCTCCATATTGCTTTCCACAGAGGCTGAACTAGTTTGCAGTCCCACCAGCAGTGTAGGAGTGTTCCTATCTCTC
>CAUYPO010003945.1:0-33062 GCA_963574435.1 Cheirogaleus major | reverse complement strand
ATTTTCTTCTAGAATTCTTATGGTTACATGTCTTAGACTTAAGTCTGTGATCCATTTTCAATTAATTTTTGTGAGTGGTGAGAGGTATGGATCCTGCTTCAATCTTCTATATGTGGCTATCCAATTTTACCAGTACCATTTATTGAATAGGTATTCTTTTCCCCAGTGTATACAACTGTCTACTTTGTCAAAGATCAGATGGCAATATGTGGATGGTTTTATATCTGGGTTCTCTGTTCTGTTCCATTGGTCTATGTCTCTATTTTTGTGCCAATCACATGCTGTTTTGGTTACTATAGCCCTGTAGCATAGTTTTGTCTGGTAAAGTGATACTTCCATATTTGTTACCTTTGCTTAAAGTTGCTTTGGCTATTCATGCTCTTTTCTGGTTCCATATGAAGCATAGAATTACTTTTTTTAGATCTGTGAAAAATGACATTGGTATTTTTATGGAGATTGAATTGAATCTGTAAATCACTTTGCATAGTATGGACATTCTGCCAATCCATGAGTATGATATGTTTTTCCATTTATTTACATCATTTGCAATTTCCTTCCTCAGTGATTCATAGTTCTCTTTGTAGAGATCTTTCACCTCCTTGATTTTGAAACATACAGTGCATTATTGTTAACTATAGCATCTTGCTGTAAAATAGATCACCGGAACTTATTCATTCTCTCTAACAGAAACTTGTACCCTTTGACCAACATTTTTCCTTTCCCTGTCCTTCTACCCTTCTCCCAACCCCCACCTCTGGTAACCACAATTTTACTCTTTATTTCTGTGAGTTTCATTTTTTTAGATTGCACATGTGAGATCATGTGATGTTAGTTTTTCCTGGATTATTTCACTTAACATAATATCCTTTTGATTCATCAAGTTGTTGTAAATGACAGAAGTTTGTTCTTTTTAAAAGTGAAACAGTGTTCCATTGTGTATATATCACACATTATTAAAAAAAATCATTCATCTGTTGATGGGAACTTAGGTTGTTTCCACATCTTGGCTATAGTGAATAACAATACAATGCACATAAGGGTGCAGATATTTCATCAACATACTGATTTCAATTTCTTTGGATATATACTCAAAAGTGTGATAGTTGGATCATACATTAATTCTATTTTGAGCTTTTTGAGGAGCCTTCACACTATTTCCAAAATGGCTCTACTAATTTACATTCCCACCAACAGTTTATAAGGTCCTCCTTTTCTCCACATGCTTGTCAACACATATCTTTCATCTTTTTGATAGTAACCATACTAACAGGTGTGAGGTGCTGTCTCATTTTGGTTTTAATTTGCATTTCCCTGATGATTAGTACTGCTGAATGATTTTCCACATATCTGTTGGCCTTTTGTGTCTCTTCATTTGAGAACTATATATTCAGGTCCTTTGCCCATTTAAAAAATAGGATTATTTGTTTTCTTTTTATTGTGTAGTTTGAGCTCTATATGTATTTTGGATATGAGCCCTGTATCTGATATATGATTTACAAATGTTTTCTTCCAATTTATTAGCTGTCTTTTCACTCTGTTAATTTTTTCATTTGCTGTGCAGAAGTTTTTTAGTTTGATGCAACACCATTTATCTATTTTTGCTTTCATTGCCTGTGCTTTTCAGGTTATATGCAAGAAATCATTGCTAGGGTAATATCATGTAACATTCCCCCTATGTTTTCTTCTAGTCATTGTACAGTTTCATACCTTACATTTAAGTCTTTAATCTATTTGAGTTAATCTTTGCGTGGGGGTGAGATAAGGGTCCAGTTTCATTATTCTGCATGTGGATAGCTAGTTTTTCCAACACCATGTATTTAGGAAACTCTTCTTACCCCATTATGTATTCTTGGCACCTTTATTGAAAATCAATTGACCATAGATGCATGGATTTATTTCTGGGCTCTTTATTCCGTTGGTTAATGTGTCTGTTTTTCATGCTAGTATCATCTTTTTTCGATTACTATAGCTTTGTAATATATTTTGAAATCAAGTTGTGTGATGCCTCGAGATTTGGTCTTTTTGCTCAATATTGCTTTGGCTATCCCAGGTCTTTTGTGGATTCATGTGACTTTTAGGATTTTTTTCTTCTGTGAATAATGACATTGGAATTTTAATAGGGATTGCATTGAATCTGTAGATTGCTTTGAGTAGTATGGACATTTTAGCAGTATTCATTTTTTAAATCCATGATCATGGGGTATCTTTCCATTTATTTGTGTCATCTTCTATTTCTTCCATCAATATTTTATAGTTTTGAGTATATAGATCTTTCACCTCCTTGGTTAAATTTACTACTATTTATTTTATTTTATGCTATTGTGAATTGGATTATTTTTTTAGGGCCATGCTTTTTGTTTGTTTGCCTGTCTCATAACTTTTGTTGAAAACTGAATATTTTAAATAATGTAATGTGGTGATTCTGGAAATAATATTTTCCCTCAATTTTTTTGGTGGTTGGTTGTTTGTTTAGTGACTTTCATAACGAATTTTGTAACATCTGTATTTTTTGTCATGTATGGTACCTGAAGTCTCTGCTTGGTTAGCTTAGTGATCAGCTAGTGATTGGCCAGAGACTTTCTTAAATGACTAGAGCAAACAAATCTTTCAGTCTCTGCTGAGGGGCTCAGTGTTCATGTTGGTACGTGCCTTAACACTCAGCCAGGCAGTTTACAGTTCCATCCTACTCTTCATCTCCTCCACAGATAGAGCCTTAAGGTTATCTACAGGTAAGAGCTCGGTGCTTTTAAGCATGTGTATGGCCCTGCTCATGCAAGCTTAGCCTACCACATGCAAGCATGTGAACTTCTAGATTACCAGAGGTATATTGGAGCTATTCAAAGCTTTCTATGGACATCTCATTGCTAAGCTTTTTCTTTTAAGCTTTTTTGTTAGTCTATTGTTACCCTAACTCTTATCTACCACCTCAGGCAATCACAAGGTTAAACAATTGCCTGTGACCAGTTTTTGAGAAATACCCCTGAGGAAAAGGCTGTTCACACTGAGTAAGGCACAAGTCAGGTCAAATAAAGACAACCTTACAATGAGGATCTTCCAAAAAAACCACCAGGTAGATCAAATCATGACATTTCTCTGAGAATGGGGCTTTCTCCAACCTGTCCTGCCCCACTGTGGCTGCCATGCTGCTGGTTTGCCCCACCATCGTGGGCTACCGAAAGTCAAGGCTGCCATGGAGCCAGGCTGAGGGGACTGGGAAAGGGAAAGTTAAAATATCCCACAGCTCACTGATATTAGTTAGATTCAGACATTTTTTAAATTTTTGAATAACTACTCCCTGGTTTCATGTAAGCCTTTGGTTAATTTCCAGTGTTCTGAAAGAGTTGATTCTGATATTTTTTTTCAATGTTCTATTGCTTTTATAGAGGGGAGAATTTTCAATTTTCAGAGGGCCTTAGTCTGCTATTTTCACTGATGTCATCCCTATTATTCTTATTTTTCTGGTAAGGAAACTGAGGCACAGAGTGATTAAGAATGTAAGTAACTTTTTCAAGTTCACGCAGCAGGGCAGGAATTGAGACCACACAGAACACATCCAGAATCTGAACTCTTTACCACTGGTACATGCCTCTATGTACATGAATGTGTACTATATGTTCTCTTCAAGCCTTCCAAATTTCTCACTGGCTTCTCAGGTACCCCCAACATTTTCACTACAAATCCTTTAGATTAAAACATCTTTCGTTCCTGTTAAAGAGCAAAGCAGGATTCTTTTGTGGAAAATTGTGTTCATTAACATGTCATAATCATACTTTGGTTATTAACATTTGGTTTCATTGCTTAAATTTAACATTAGAGAAATTGCGCTTAGTTAGCAAAACAAATAAATATGTATTTTAATTAGCGATAATAGTAAAGGGGATTAAAATAAATAAACGATTATAAATTTTAACACATTACTCATAAATAAAGAGATTGTAATGATCTCTTATTCTTCTTACCAGTGTCTCCCTGTTCTTCTCTTTTGCATTAGCATCAGTTACAGAGGAAAATCTTTAAAGTGTCCAGGGCTCAATTTAGTTGATGACAAAAAACTGTTCTATTAACAATTCACTCAAAGAGATGGCCAGGAGTAGCTTTGCCACTTAGCCGTGTTATGTCACAAATGATATATATATAAAACACAATATACAGATATTTTGTAATAAAATATACAGAAATATTTATATATTATTGACCCCACGGAGCTCTGCTAGCTTGGACAACAATACTTTTCTGGGAAAATATACTTAGATTTCCTACTAATGGCCAGAAAGAATTTCCTGCAGCTTCAAGTTGCTGATGATGTCTCATAGCAAGGACTGGGGAGTGTGTTTTTTACACACACACACACACAGAGTAGTCAGGTGTAACTTTGCCACTTAGTTGCATTGTATCACACACATATATATATATAACTTTTAAATATAAAATATACTACTTTTCATTTAAAATCTTCTTCCTCCTTTTTTATCCTTTTTCCATGGAGTCAACTCTGCAACTTGCATGCACCAGACCCAGGAGAGGCTATAAGGAGTTGTACTCTGACTTAAGAAAATGTATGAGAAAGCCATGATTGAGTCTTATATGTACTATGACCATAAAATTTGTCATCAAACTGGCTGAGCTTTGAGAGTGAAAGGGGAAACTATTAATAATTAAGGAGAGGGAGGATATGAAAGCTGGGATGTGCTGAGGAAAACTGAGACACATGGCCATGCTACATAGAAGAGAAGATAATACAATATGTTTTCTAACGCCTATTCCATGATGAGTTTTGAACAGCAAATATCACTGATATTGCATATGCTTCATTATACCAACCAATGTTGTCCGATGAAATGTGAATACAATTACATTCTAGCTTCCTGTGAGGAAGAGGTTCCAGGAATGTTTCAATGTGCTCCCTCGCAGAACAGCCTGAGATGCGTGTTTTTCAAGCAATGTGACACATTGGCTTTGAGTCCCAACAGGGTACTCAGGGATGCACTGTCTGAGCTCCTGTTTGAGGAAATAACCTGTCTGCCCTGTGGTTCATGTAATGCACAGGCCTCTGCTAAAGTAGGTTGTTTCTCTGGACCAGATCATTTTAAACTTTTGAAAATGAATAATAATTTGGCCTCTTGCATGTCTGGAGTCTGAAACCAAAGGTGCTCTTTAGCCATCAGCATAGATCTAAGGCAGTACCCAATTTACCAATATGAGGAATTTCAAATATTCATTAGAAAGTTGGCTGTTTGGCACTGGAGTTTATTTTATCATGAAAACAGTAGCAATTAGGTTTCCAGGCTTGCCAACAGAGACCTTTAAAATGTCAAATATGCTGCAGTATTGGCCCCACAGAGCTCTGCTAGTTCTACCTGGACAACATGGTTTTTCAATAAAATGCAAGCAAGGATTTCCTCTAGCCCCACATTGCTGAGATTAAGGTTCGTGGTTGGGGCTGGGGTTTGGGGAAGGCAGGACAGGACCATGGGTCCCAGAGTGTTGTTTTCATTTTT
Source organism: Cheirogaleus major (assembly GCA_963574435.1). NCBI lineage: Eukaryota > Metazoa > Chordata > Mammalia > Primates > Cheirogaleidae > Cheirogaleus > Cheirogaleus major. Next base: position 27,564 of record CAUYPO010003945.1, on the reverse strand, counting down.
TTTTATTGATGCTATAGCAAATTACCTCAAACTTAGTGACTTAAAGCCACACATATTTACTATCTTATAGTTCTGGAGGTCAGAAATTCTAAAGGAGTGTCACTGTGATAAAATCAAAGTGTTGGCAGTGCTACATTCCTTCTGGAAGCATTAGGGGAGAATCAGTATCCCTGCCTTTCCAGCTTCTAGAGGCTGCTGGCTTTCCTGGTTCATGACCCTTGGTTTTTCCACGTTCAGCGATAGCAGGTTGAGTTCTTCTCATGCTGCTGTCTCTCTAGACCTCCCTCTTCTGCCTCCCTCTTCTATTTACAAGGACCCTTGTGATTCCATTGGGCCCACTGGACAATCCAGGTTCATCTCCCTGTTTCAACGTCAGCTGGTTGGCAACCTTACTCCATCTGCAACCTCCATTCCCCTTTGCCGTGTAATGGAACACTCTGGCAGGTTTCAGGGACTAGGAAATGGTCAGACATCTTTGAGGGGCTGTTATTCTGCCACAGGTACCCAGGGCTGCGGGGCCCTGTTGGAATGTCACACTCAATTCATTGCTGAGCTTTACTGATAACATTTTGGAACATTCTGTAGAACCATCCGTAGCCTTTACGTCTCCCTACCTATTCTCCTCACTGACTGTGACCCAAGGCAATAGTTTTCTAATAAATTAATAACTGTACAAGTCATAGAAAAATAAAACCAATCTTTGAGCTTTTAGGAGTAAAATTATTGTGCACCGAAGTGACGTAGGCTGGCCTCATGGAGGGGGCTGGCGTTAAGGAAGCATGATCATTATGCAGGAGAGTTTTCCAGGGGGGATATCTGGGGATAAAGGCAGAGATATCAACTTGCTAGGAATGGTTAGGAATAGGGTGGTTAGAAAAGAGAAAGTTTAGTGTCAGGCAAGTGGTGTATAGTAAGGAAATGGTTCTGGAGGCTCTCAAGTTCCAACTTAATTACTTTAAACGTGATGTGCAAACCTGCTGGTGCGTGATCAAAGCACACATATTGGTTTTTCTGAAGAGCGCGCGGTTACACTGTGTTCTGGCTGGCCCATGCGTGCCTGTGAAGTGGAGCTGTGAGGCCCTGCCGTTGCTCTGCCCCGCCCCTGGGCGTGCACTGGCAATGCACTGTGACACTGTGACTGCATCCGCACCAAGCGCCTGCCATGGAAGCCGCTCTATTTGCAGCACATCATTCGAAGAAATTCCACTCCAGCATCTAATAATACTCGAAAAGCAATTTAAATCTTGACTTCAGTCTTGAGAAAATGCCCAAGAGGGATTACCTTCATTGCACAGAGGTGCATTGTCAAAGCTCCCCTCTCTCTCACACTCCCATGCGTAGCTTGGTGTCTGTCCCCTCCTCCTCCCACTCAAATGACCCTTTCAGGTCACACAGACTTCCTTGCTTCTGGTGTCTTTCTCGCTCTATTTCCTTCAATTTGTTTTTCTTCAATTAGGTGAAAATGCAGCTAGCCCTTTGCTCCTTGATCCAGGAAAGCAAAGCCACGTTCTCCTTAGTGAGTGGCAAGGGGCAGGCTGCTGACTCTCACACGTTAATATGTTTTTCCTGCCGCGTTTAGTTCTTTCAACCAAGAGAGAGAGCACGGAGGCCAGGATTGGTGGGTACCGCTGGGCCACCTGTAGGGCCGTCCCCAGGAGGCTGTGGCCTTCTCGAGGCTAATGGAATCAGTGTTGTGAAGCAGCGAGGGTCCGCGGGAGCCAAACCGAAGCCATCACTGATGGCTGCAGGAAGAGGCAGACCCTTGCTGGGGGTTCATTTAAACGGATACATTTTACAAATATTGGATTTTTAGCTCACTCAAGAAACAATTCAACTCCAACTCTGATTGTACATATTAAATTATAACAGTGGTGAGGCAAATGAAGAGGTGCTTACCGGATTTAAGCAAAGAATTAATAGAACAGAAACTGGTTGCGTGAAATGAGTGTGGTGTCGATCTAATCCGGTGGTGCGTTGCCCAAAGCACTAAAATAGATACAGTGGTCACAGCACTTCCCTGTAGCACCTGATGGCTGAAGGTCTTAAAGACCTTTGCAAATTATCCTTCTAAAGTAATTAAATCTCTGCCTGGAAGTCGTAGGGAGGAAGAAGTCATCTGTAAAATAAAATGCAAAGACTCTTGCTTTCTCTGTCCCTCTTTGATGCTGGCTGGCAGGGAAGGGTTCTCTCTCTGCCCCCCAATTGTGGAGCTGACAATTGACCAGCAATGTTGGGCTGGGCTTCCTTGGGATCATCATCAGTGCTGTCTTGTCTGTGGAGTCCTTCCCAATAGCCCTTCCAGAAATGATTGCCTCCTCTGACCTGAAGAAACACATAATACAAGGAAGTAAATACTAAGTACCCTGTGTTAATAGTGGCGTTACCTCCCCAATCTGGTTCTTATCTGCTGAGGAATATGGGCCATGTTTTATATCTCCTTTTTCTTCATTGCTGATACCCAGCATGGTGTTTTACACATAACTGGTGCTATGGGCAGTGTTCAAAATACTTAGCAACTGGTGCAGCTGGGGTACCAGCTAGTCATGACAGACACTGGAAGCTAACACCAGGTACAGCGATGCTACCATGAACCCACTGAATGTCAGCTCCGTGGGATATAGGGTTATTCATTAATTCATGAGATGGACTCAGGCTACATCCAATTTCTTCCTCAGGAACAGAGGGTGTTGTCAATATGATTAATATGATCGGAAAGTTACTGCATCTTTCTTTTATAAGTAGACAAACATTTATTTAAACTAACTTCCTGAAAAGATAGGGAGGCTTGCAAATCGATTTAAAGTATTGCACATAATAACAATATGATGACACCAATAATGACAATGCCACATATTTTCATGGTCCTTTATACATTTTTACAAAGAATTTTTCCATCCACAATCCCATTTTAATTTCTTAGCAACTCTGAGATGAAGATGGCAGGTTTTATTATACCCATATTACAGATGAGGAAACCGATCCACAGAAATATTGTGCCCCATGCATTGTGCCATGATCATACACCCACATGCCATGAGCCTCGATACACATGCTCACGTGCCCAGACCTATGAAAGATGAGATGCCTGTGATGAAGATGCAGAGAGTCCAGAGAGCTGAACAATCATGGGATTGTTTAAGAATATCTTCAATGCAACACACTGAAAGTTTAGAGGATGTGCAGAAAGCATGGGCTGCTTCATGTGCATGAAGCTCTCAGCAGAGGTGTATTCAGAACAGGACTTTGGAGAAACTCAAAAAGTGAAGCAACTGGACCTGGGTGTATATATTTATACTTATATAATTGGTTAAAGATTTTTGGTCTAGTAAAGTGTACCATCTCCTGGGATCCAATGGTGGACTTTCAGAAAGGTCTTTGTATACTCTAAAACTGTATCCAGCGCTTTATCTACACGCAGAGATGTGAATTTATCTGGGGAGTGAATCCACAGCTTATTGCTGAATTTTCAAAGAATCTGTCATCCAAAACAGTTTAATAATCACTCCTTCAGGACACCTCAGCTATTTACCTGAAATGAGAAAGTGAGTAATATAAATTATGGTTTAGGGTTACCACCAATAATTGGCAAATTCACAATGATGTATCGTTTATTTTATTAACCTACACACTTCTTATGACTTAAGAATGCTCTCTTTTATTTCATATCTCCTTTGCCATGTTGCTTTTCTATTTCTACGATTTCTTGCTTCCTCAATCTACTTTTCTCATAGCCTTAACTTTATAATCTTCTGCACCTCTAGATAACTTTCCTTTTACTACTTAAAGTATCCGAAAAGCCTCAGTGACTCCACTAGAGAAGAACCATGTAGTTCCACTGCAAGTCTCCTCCTGGGTAAATGCCGCCACCCAGGATCTCTGATTCTCATCCATCTCTTCCTGCCCATTTTATGCCCAACAGTAGATTTTTTTTCTTATTTCTTTATTACTTAACTCATTAATTTATCAAATGATCACCTTGTTGGTGACAGTAACATATTGATTGGCTTAGTTTTCAAGTGGGATGTAATAGAGGTCAGTGGTCCACATTTGATTATATCTCGTTAATAATTTAGGCTATGGGGGATCATGGAAAAGACTGGAAAGCGGAGCATTTGGGCTTCATTCCAGCTCTACCGCTGCACACCCTTAGCATGACACTTAAACTCTTCTCACCTCTGAAATGGCCTTATTTGCAAAGGGTCCTTTCTGACATACCATTATATGATTCTTTAATAGGCCACCTAGGCAGATAGACCATTATTTTCAAAAGATGTTCAACAAATCAGAGCTATTTTAGAGTTTCCCATATGCTTGCCTCATCTATTGCTTAATCAGTGGTTTGTCAGAAATCACTATGATTATCAAAGTACAGGGCACCGTTTTTACAGCTTCCATTAAGAAGTGAAGCCAGACTGTGGCTGGGTAGGCTCGATAAATCATTTGTATTGGGAATATATTTGTCAGTTTTCCCACAGATTGTATAATTATTGCATCGTTTTATTTCCAACACTCATAAGAAGGGATTAGAGCTGACGTTTGGTAATTGAAAGAGTGTTCTCCCTTTCACAGCGGAGTTAGCAGTAATTGTTAAGAATTGTATTTCTCTCTGCAGGGCTTTCTTCTGCTAGCTGCCTCAGGTTCCTAGGCTTTTGCACAGTCTACACTGGGTGGGCCCTTTGGGATATCTAAGGCCACACCAACAGCTGCTACAACCTTCTTAGGAGAAGGATCAGGTTCAGTTTGCCCCTGAGAGTTTGTTTAGTCAATTTCTGAGATGTTAGGAGACACAGATTGTAAGAATGTTAACTTTTAAATTAGTAGATGTCTTCCTTGTTTGGATCTAAGGGGAAAGGGGGTGATGTGTCCTCTTCCTTCCTGGTTCGGCCTGTGCCCAGCAGCACATTCAGGGCCAACAGCAGTTGAGCCCTCACTGTGTGCTAGACCCAGCACAGACTCACATATGTGTCACTGCGCCCCAATATAGTAGCCCACATGTTACAGGGTGTGACCCGATTGGCTCCAAATCAGGAGTCTGCCTTTTCTACGGGCACCACCCTATGGCTTCACACATTCATACCCCTTTTAGGGGGATTTCTTTTTTTGTGATTGTTAGTGCTTTTCTACTATAATGGAATTAGGGTTGATTGACAGTTTTTTCCACTGCCATTTAGTCTCACCCTCATCAGACGCACACAAACGAGCACATAAACAACTCCCCCACCTCACACCTGACACACAGACACACACAGACACATATGTACATATATATCATAGAGCCTCCAATGCATGCATGTGCACACACACACACACACTTATTGCAAGTAAAACCCTCAGCATCTTAAAGGGTGCAGTTTCTCAAGACTCTTATTTTCTCTGGCGCTGGACTCTGGCTCCTGTGGGCTCTGAGCCAGCCCTCCCCTTCCCCGCTTCCCCCTTCTTGAGCAACACATCGTACTTCCTGCATCTCTTACCTCCTGCTAATTAAGGATGGAGGTGTGCGGGCCTGAGCGGTTAAGACCAGGGCTCTGCCTGCATGTGTGCAGGAGTTTCTGGGCAGATACAGGACCGGAGCTAGAGGTAAGATTCGGCCTGGGACCTGGTACTGGGGTCATGTGGCCGCTGTTTGGCTGACATCAGGACCTAAAATGTTCCAATCAGAAACTCCAGGAATAGGGCTGGCCTGGCAGCCCAGGGTGGGGTGCAGGCTCATTCCTTCCAGTACTGCCTTGCCCCCGCTGCCTCTCCAGAAATGCTCCATCCTAACGCAGCAATAAAGACACAAGATTCATAACAGTGCGATTTTAGAGGCAAACACTTCTCCCACTGATGGCTGATGCTAGAAATTTCCTTTAAAATAAACCAAGTCTGGTCCCTTATCCCAGGTGTAAAGATAATGGGGAGAATGTGGGTGTCCTGGGAGAGTGGACAAAGTGGCTTTCACATCCATCTAAGAGCAGGACAGTGTGACCTCAGAGCAATGGGCTGGGGCTGGGGCTGGGGAGAATGGCCTCATCTCTTGGCTTTGTCATCAACCCACTGGGTGTCTTAATTGTGTGTCTTAATTTTCCCTTATTAAAATGGAAGGAATTACATTGGGAAAAATGAAAAGCACTCACAGTGGTAACTCTCAGATACTTGTGTTATGATGCGTTGACAATGAAGCACTTTCACGTGTTAATGGGGGTGAGGGTGGACTAGGACACAAGGGAACCAGCACCTGAGGGGGACCCAAATGAAGTAGAGACACTGGCTCTCAAGTCAGTCCTGCTTACTTTAAATTGGTGAATCAAAACTTTGACCAGAACCATATTAGGTTGCCTGTGGCTGGGCATTTTCCCACCTCTATGGGGACAGAGCTGCCAAAATTTATGGGGGCAGAGGATCTGCAGAGCTAACAAAGGGACAAGGAAAATAGCCAGTTTCACAATTTCATTGAGAGTCTTCTGGGTGCATTAGGTTAGGTGCTATAATTATGACAGACATGTATAACTCCTGCCCACAAGCTGTGTGACCCTGGGAAAGCTACTCACTCTTTCTGAGTTTCAGAAGATTCATCTATAAAGTGGGGATAATGATTCCTACCTGAGAGATTTCATGAGGTAGAGTATGCAACAGCACAAACTACAGAGCAGGGCATAGAGAAGGCACCTCTTGAATGCCTCATAGAAATGCATCCATTGCCCGGACACTTGACCCAGGATTGTAGCAAATTCCATAGCAGAGGATGTGAATGGATAATGGATAGCATTCAGCTCTGACGGTGCTTGGAAAGCATTTGCTTTTAAATATTCCTGCTTGCAGGAGGCTTTCTAAAGGTCAGCTCTTCACAGCTTATTAAAGAAGAGGATTAAATCATCTGGCAATTTGAGAAGCAAAAGCAGATGGATTTAAAAACAGCTCCCTCCCCCATGATTAACATATTCCTTTAAAAATCAAGGTGAGAGTAGAAGAGAAAGGAGGGGCAGATGGGGAGAGGTTGGTCAATGGGAACAAAGTCACAATTAGATAGGAGAAATAAATTCTGGTGTTCACACAGTAGGGTGACTATAGTTATCAGTAAAATACTCTATATTACAAGATAGCTAGAAGAGAGTTCACACCACAAAGAAATGATACATGCATGAGGTAATGGATACACTAACTATTCTAATTGGACCATTATGCCACATATATGTAGCAAAACATCAAATTGTACCCCATAAATATATACAACTACAGTGTGTCTATTAAAAATCAATCAATCAAGGTGAAATTGTTGGAGTCACTCGTGTTAGTCTGCAGAGGAGAGTGTGGCGGTGCTGATCTATGGCTAACATGTTCCTTGTTTCTGCTCAGCAATTAGCCTTGTTCCTGTCACTGTCATTCACTGAAGGATCTGTCAAGCCTGTGACTCACGAGGGGCTTCATTTCTGCTCCCTGAAGAGGAGTGGTAGGTAGGGGCAGATACCTTCTAGAGCTGGGCAATTGGATTGATTACCGTGGGCAGCCAAGGTGAGAGCTTCGGTCCTAATCCTGTTGGCAAGGCCAGCCAGGTGTGCGAGCCACTCAGCAGAAGCCCAGAGAAGGCTCACGTGGTTCAGATTCCACATGCTCACCTTGAAGTCTAGCAGCATCTCTTCATTGAGTCGGCCTCTTCACTACTAATAACAACCCCACATATAACACACATCCTTCTCTGTGTACTTATGTGTGTGGTTTGTGATCTATACTGAGATGTTAATTGGTACATCTTTTCTGTTTCTGTCCTCCCCTTCATGCAGGTAACTGGCTCTGCACTTCCTTGATTCAGGAGAGCTACATGGTAGGCTAGAAGGTAGAAGCAGCCTGTTAGTTCTTCTGTTTTTGGTTTTTCAAGAGGGTAATTGCTCAGGAAAACCTATAAGGTTTGTTGGGGAGGTAGAAGGAAAGGTGAAATGCTTTTGGAGGTAGGGTAGGGAATCTTAGAGAAGCCAGAGAGATCAGAGGACTCTTTCCACTGACCCCACCCCACCAGGTTGGGGACAGTGGGAGAGAGATCTGTTGGGGGTGCAGAGAACTGACTGATCCTGGTCTGTTCTATGCACTTATTTATTTATTACTCCTGGGTACCCACTTCCGGGTCTGCACTCTACTCTCTCCTTGCCAAGGCCAATAACATCGACTCTTCTCAAGAACGTGTTACCTAGTTCTCATGTTTCTGGCAGATCGTGGTTTTATGAAACACAGAGGTTCTCATATTGCCAAGGAAGAACACTCATTTTCCAGAGGAACCAGGGAGTCTGTATCACATAGCACCGAGCATAGTTGGCAAGATTAGAACTGAAGACATGCTTTTAAAGTAGGATTTTACTTTATGGTGGAACAAATAATAAGAGTGTACAATGCCTCCCATGGACTCTGGCATTTCATTTTTATTACACTTTTATTGAATATTCAATAAAAGAATATGACACTCTTTCAAATAGTGTTCTGGTAACCTACTGCTATGAAGCTAAATGAGGATAGCTAGCAGATCTCTGCCATCAGCACAAGCGACATGAAACTAATTCTAGGACTTATATTTTTCCTGTATTGAGCATGTCCTAAATGTTGAGCATTAATCACCTTGGTTCCTGATAATAACTCAGTGATTTCACTTGCATACTGCACTTCATTGCACAGTTCAGTGCTTTTGTTTTAGAATGTTTGTGAACTTGAATTGGTGCTATTGTTGGCTAGTAATAATGCTATTCCTTTCATTCATTCCACAAAATGTAGTGAGTGCCGACTCATTGCCAGACATTGCATTAGGCACTGGGGAAAGAGATGGCCACTGTCGTTGCCCATGATTTTGCAGTCTGCCAGGCAAGGCAAACTCAGCTCACTCTATCCTAAAAATCCTTTTTAAGTTCCATGGCAGTGTTAAGCAGAAGGAAGTAAGATGGTCATCTAATCCAAGCTTAGGAGGTGGAGCAGGTAAAGCTTCCTAAAGGAGAGGAGTAGGAATTATCCAGTGGGAAAGGGCAACAGCATGTTCAAAGACAGGTACATGTCAATTGGACAGGACTATTTAACTCAAGGACATTTTCAGATTTCAAAACACAAACTGATAACTTTTGGCTGAGTAATGTGTGCAATAGGAAACCCTATCCTGGTACTGGCCTCACCCAAGTTTGTAAATACAACCCCTTCAATTAAACTGTCTTCCTTTTACATAGAGGGAGTAAATGTACTCTGAAAAAAAAATACAAAGGCGTGTGCAAGAATGCAATATTCAACATTTATGAATGATGATTATTTTGTTCTGTCTCTTTGGAAATTTACAACACTGGGCTTCCCAATCAGCACCTCCAGGGGGATCCAGGCTTAGGAGTCTGCCTCAGCCTGAGTCTTCTGCCCTCCAGGTGGGTGACCTGTCCAGCTGCTGGAGCTGGAAGTTACTCTTCTTCCCTTGCCCCTAGTCCTCCACGAGCCTGAAGTAATTCATTGGTTTCCTAATATAACTCTTCCCAGGATTGCCACATTCCCGAGAGCAAAATCATGTTAATAGAATCTTTTAACTGCACTGAGATGCCAAAAGAAGGCCATTGGTGAGCTTGGCCCAAGCAGATTAAGAGATGCCACATCCCTGGTGGGCTGAGGGATGAATAAGAGCTGAGGAAATGGAAATCACGAGTGGGGGTGTGTCAGGACTTAGCTTGATGTAGGGAATGAGGCTGGATACAGAGTCTCATAAATGTATAGGGAAAACCATTACAGACATTTCCCATGTTACCTATTGCACTTTTTTATGCTTTTAAACCTGAAAGTCAATTAGAAAATATACTGATATATTTCAATTTGCCCCCAAATATCCACTGCTTCTCAAACAGAAAAACTTTAACACACTCTACCTATCATTGACAACCAAAAAGAAAATGCAGTTCATTTTTTTCCCTTCCAAATCATTAAGAGTTGTACTTTGGGAAAATTGTTACTGTCAGTTCGCTGAAACAGGCTGTAGTTCTGCAAATGGGTACCGTGTTATTACTCACATTTATACTGTCTGCTCTCAGGCACAGGCCCTGGGCTGGCTGTTCCCGCAGTCTGTCTGTCATCTCTCACGGGACCTTCACACTTCAGCGGCACCGATTGTCTCATGTTACAGCCCATCAGTTGCCTTAACTCCAGAAGAATGTGAAATTGCCTAACAAGCCTCCAAATGTGAACGGCTCCATGTTGGCCTAATCGCACAAGATGTTCGCCTGTTTCATCTGTTCCCATTCGGTGGCTGCAACTGTCAACTGTGAGACAAAAACAGATCCTAGAGCCTTGGCTTGGCTATCCAGTGGAGAGGGGTTTTATCCCCCTGCCCCTATTCCTGGGTTGAGTTTCATTCAGGAGGCACATTTTTTCTACTACACCCAACTCTGCCCTTCCTCCCACCCTGTAATCTTTCTATCATCTGGAAATTGATCTGGTCAATTCTCTAAATTTGATCTGGGCAATCTGGCAACTTGGCAAAGTTATTTTAAGCACAGGTTTTTAACTGTGCTTGGAGTGACAGGGTATTTGAAAGCCTTGAAACCTCAGGCAGGAAGAACGCATAGGCCCACGTATATATGTCCAACAAATTTTGCCACAGTTTTGGGGAGTTCCTGAATTCCCCCGATGCTCATTCTGCTTCGCAGAGTGCTCGCACCAGGGTGTTTGATAATTCACTAGCTGGCAGTAGGGGCAGGTCTGATCAAAACCGCCCCCTTTGCAAAGATGCAGTTTCTATGAAGCACCTACTGCATCAGGCACAGTGGTAGATACAATGACAAACAGAATGATGGTCCTGCCCTCAATCCAGTGGGGACAGCAGTAAGGCACAGGGCTGGAAATTATATCAGAGTTACAAACATTTTATAAAAGATTGCGGAGCTGGGGAGCCAGTGTCATGAGGCCATGAGGCCAGTGGAGTGAGTCTGATAATTTCCTAGAGAAAGAGACAAGCACGCCTAGGATAACGCAGCTCTTTGTTTGGTGGTTCAGAGGCTCTGAGGCAGCTGCTTCTTTATAGAACTTGTAATAGCTATATTTTTTCATTTTCTGTATCCTTGGTGCTGTGACATTTGTGGTCTTGCAGACTGCGGACAGACTGTCCCTCCCAGGGCTAGCCAATTCTTAGAGATAGCAAAGGGCTCACCTTAGAGCCTTTCATATGCAAACTAACCCATCCAGAGCCCAACCCTGAACTACCTCCTTTATCTGCCTCTTCCACTCCAGGAGGCAATTTCCTCTGCCCCAAGCAGCCAGGCCCAGGTACCAGACAAGGATGGCAGCTCTGAGTGCTCCAACCTTATTCCCGCTAGCCATTCCCGAGCTGTTTCCTCTGCCTTGCCTTGCTTTCCCAGGGAAATATGATAAAGGCTCCAGGCCATGCTTCCCTTGCATCCCTTTGGCTTTCTGACCAAACCTGGTGCCTCCCCACGTGCCCCTTTCCTCTCGGGGAATGTAAGCATTAACCATCTTTGTCCATGGCATTGGCTTCTCAGTGCCATCACTCAGTCACCTCCATAAAGTAAAATTTTTGAGACATTTTGAGACAAAAGTGGGCTCTGAGGAGGAGGGTGACTCACATGGATGGAAAGATGCTTGCGTACTGGGCTATCTGCTTCCTAGGACTCATAGGGGTGTGACAGAGCTATTCCTCTTGTCATTAAATTCTTTACAAAAACATGATTTCTAGGAGTGGCATCACATTGCACTTACAATAATTTTTTTATTCGACCTCTTGATTTGGATTGTTGCTTTTATTTTTTAACTCTTACAAACATTTCTGTGAAAAGCATACAATTAGATAAAGCATGAACATCTTAGTTTATTTACTTAAAAATTCTTAAAAATGAAATGACTGGATGAATCCAAAGATACACTTTTGGCTGAGACAAGATGAGCTGAGAAGAGATGTGGTCCCTGAGAAATTCTGAAGGTATATATTTCTTATTTTTAGAATAAGATGGAAAACCACGGTTTCCTAGCTAAGACAAACATTTCTGCACTCGTCTCCCTCTCTCTGACACTGGCCTAATTGCCAGTGGACAATTTTAAATGTCACACATATTTTAATCTTAATAGTTAAATAGATTGATGTAATACATGGCCACTTCCCACATGTTAATGAACACAGACAGTAAAATCGTTAGACAGGGGTTTTATCATTGTCGCCACCGTGCCTTAAATGTTTCAGCATGCATGTTACCAAGCTTTGCTGTGATAGACTAGACTGTGCTCCTTGGTGCAGACATTGTTGAGCGAGCAGAGAAAGAAGATGTCGATAGTGGTCGGAACCCTACAAACGTGCAGAAATAAAGTGAGATCCAAAGTGTGACTCTGACATGACAGCAGATGTGTTTTGGAAGTAGAGACACTAGAACAGCTACCTCCAAGTGAATATGACCTCCCCACGAAGGCACTTTAGAAGCTCTAGATCCATGAGAGTGAAGCTGCTGTTACATTCTGGGAGGGCCTTGGTGGCCTGCAACACCTGTACCCACATTGCCTTGATACTCCTCGGTGGCAGCAAATCTTTATTTTTTGATGGTGGATTTGCTTATTGAGAAATGCCATTCATCCCTCAATATAAAGTTGTTTGGGGTCAAAACGAACCATGACTTCTTTAAGACAAGGTTATCACTTTTTTTTCCTGTAGCTTATAAACTGGCTCTAAAGACACTTCCCAAAGAAATGATTTCCAAAATGTTTTCAGCAGCATCACTGGCATGAGCCTTTGGACTCCCAAAAGGACAACTTGGAGGTAACATTTCTGGACACACACGTGCATGTGCATATACTGTCCGCTGATACTGACAAAGGCGTCAAGAGTGTGGACTGACTGCGTGTCCACTAAGGGCCTCTCTAACTCTAAGATTCTTCGCTTCTATTATCAGTTTTACTAGTCAGATAGAGTGTGGAAGGTGTCAAAGCCAGCTTTATACCATCCACCATCCACGCTTGCCTCTGTAATTAGTGCAGGAGGACATCTCCCTTGTGGTAAGTAGTTCAAATAGAGAAATGCAGTAGAAATAGTTTCTGGACAATAGGAGAAGCTGGGTATGCTTAACAACAGCTGCGAATGTTATTTCCAGTTTTAGATCATTGTTTAAATGAAATGGATAAAATTAAACTTTCTAAAGTATCATCACAGAAACCCAAACATTCTTGGGAGAAAGAATTTGCGAGGAAATGAGATGCAATCCAAGCGTGTAAAACCTGGGCTTGGGTTGCCCAAGGCTTTTTAGGGGGCTGTGTTGTGTCTTCCCAACTAGTCATACAAGCAATGCTTCATTGTGCTGTTTCCTGAAAGAGTTGGTTACATTCTTAAGCCACTTCTGGAGGAATCAGTCCCAGTTTTGACTACCTCATGGGGTTGTTGTAAGTGTCAAAAGTGGTAATGCAGATAAAAGACCTTTAAAAAAATGTTTCCTTCTTATATTTTCATTACTAGGCTATGAGTTATCTCATAGAATTAAGGGTATCATATGGACTACCAGACTGTTAAAAGTTCATTTAAGATCTAGGAAAGATTCTAACAACTTAAGGAAATCAGATCGAGGTGGTTTAAGAGATGGAAGTTAGCAGCATGGCAGCAGGTGTTATGGAGAAAACTCTGCCAAGAGAGAGGAAATCCATTCCTCAAGTCTCCACTTTCTGGTGACCTCTCATTCCCAACCCGGCTCTCCTTATCACCTGGATTTCAGGTTGAGGCTTGGGGATGGGGTCAGGGGGACTCTCCTGTTTTGCTCTTGGGTCCCTGGGTTCTGTGACCTCTCTGTGTGTTCCCCCACATGGCATGCTTCTAGGACAGATTGAACTGCGGGAATTTTATGGTGCAGGGAAGAGCATAATGAAAGTGGGAACTACTCATTCATAACACAAATGTACACTGAGCCCTTATTATAAAGCATAGCACTAAAAGCTGGTACTGCAGATGGGAGCATTAAGCAGGCAAGAAAATCAATGTAGAGAAAAGCACAGCTATTTAGAATGGAGGGCACAGGTTGGGCAAAGAAAGTGGATAGGAGAAATTCTCTCAAATCTATCCAACTCCCCACTACTGCCACCTGCTAGTCTAAGCCACTGTCATCTTCTGCCTGGCCTGTGAGCTTCTTAGCTGATCTACTGGGAGATATTCTGGCCCCCTTCCAATCTGTTGTCTTCCCTGCACCCAGCTTTAAAAATCCCAAGGCTCATCATGACTCCTCCCTGACTCAAACCCTTCGTGGCTTCCCATTGCTCATGAAATCCAGACAAAATTCTTAAACTGACCAGCAAGGCTTGGCCAGTCTGGCTCCTGCTTCCTCTCCACCTTATTTTGCACCATGTTCTCCTTCCTAGGTTGTGTTTCAGCCACACACTGGTTCCCCTTTTGTCCCTTGCGGTCACTATGTTCCTTCTGGAGACAGGGACTCTGCACCCACGGCACTCTTCACATTTCAATTTCCATACTTTGAGAGTCAATGACCCCTTCCTCTGAGAGTCCCTCCTTGACCTCCTTGTCTAGGTTGAATCCCCAACTTTGAGTCTGTTCTATGTCACGTGTGCAGCAGTTTGAGGCGTTAGACTGTGGCATTTGGCTGTGATTCTCTCCTTCACTAAAAAGGGAATCCCCTGACGGGAGCGACTTCATCTAGTTCAGATTACTGTGGTGTTCCCAGACCTGGCATATAGCAGGCTCTTAAAAATATATGTTGGATAAATAAATAAAACAAATAATGAGAAATAATAAAATTGCCAGTCTCAGATTATACCAGAGAAATCTCAAAGGCACTGTACTGACAGGATATTGGGAGAGTTTATGAGGTAACTCACCTGTTTCTGCTTTTCTGTTCCAGGTGAGCAGAAATTCTATTTTATAACTTCGAATCTCTATACTACATTGTATCAAAGGTCACTGCTAACATGGGACTTCCTAAGTTTCTTTTACTAAAGCAGCTTGAAATTCTGGGTGGAAAAGAGTCTTTTCCTGTAAAAGAAAGTCTCATTTAGATGTTATTCAATTTGGCCAGCAAACCAAGAATATGCACACAGTCCATTAGACCTACTCAGGGAATGGCTGGTGGTCTTTTTTCTCTCAAGCTGTGTATTTTTTATTATTTGGCCCTACAGATGTGACTGTGGAAGCCAATACGATAATACACAGCGAAAGCTGTGTGAGCACATTTAGCTGTTTTCTCACCAAATGTTGTTATGTTCATTAAGACAGAGCCATCATCAAAACAAAACAAGAGTCATTCAAGAAGCACATTTGAAATGCAATCTGGTATTACATTTCTGATAACAAGAATGCATTGCATTTCTGATGAGTCCTGTAAACAGATTTTGACTTCCTTTGTAATTTTTGAATGGCATCCTTAACTTATTATGTACATGTGATTTATTTAAAGGGATCACTACCAATATATTAAAGCCTCCAAGTTTGAAAATATTGAATCATTTCCATATCATCAATCACCAAGACAGAATGTTGTGAGAGAGCACATACTGCCTTCTAATCAACCTTCCCGAAGTTCGGAGAAGATGTGAGGCAGTAGTGTTAGGTCCGCCTCAGTGTTCCCTGGTCCAGGAGTGAGTACTGGTGCCAAGTGGAGCCAATGACTGAGTGATCACAAATACAAAGTAATCAATCCTACATATGCGGCGTTTATTGCAAAGCGAAAATGCATCTCAGAGGGAGAGACGAGTCATTCTCTGCGGGTGAAGTCCCCGAAGGCTTAGCATACACTGTCGTTAATATGCTCACTACTTTGTCCCACCTCTCTCCTGGGTGGGATTGGTTGCCACTTCCCTCCTCTGGGTGACTGACAGGTTGGAGATTATATAACAGTTTCCTTTTTTACACACGTGTCTTCCTGGAGTCCTTCACACAAAACCTACTGGGGTCAAAATCCTAATGCTAATTAGATGGTACTGTGCCCCCGGTTGGTTAAAGTCACTAGGAGCACTGTGCATGTTCTGTCCAGGGAAAAGTCTCTAGCCATAAATATCTGATTTTGCAGTTTCTTTTCTGCATTCTGATTGGTTCCCACTCTCCACCTTCGCCACTTCCTCTACCTGCCTTGCCACCTGTTTGCCCTCTACCCAGACCTAACAGTAGGTTGCAGATTTCATATGGCATTTGTTCCTTAATCATTAGCTGTGCACCATTAAGGTCCCCAAGCCTTAGCTGTGTACCACTAAGTGGCCGGCATCATGCTAGTCAAAGAGCAGCGTAAGCAAGAATAACAGAGAGATCACGACTTGAAGTATTAACAACTTCTTAAGGATTATCTCACAGATCTGAACTGCATACTAGTGCCATGCTTTATTCTCAACTTTGTTGCAGATTACATTACACAAAGTTGTCCCCCAAAACTGATGACCTAATCCATGTGAAATCACCCAGCACCGTCCCTGGCACTCATAGTAATAAAGTATTTCATAAGTGTTGAGAACACAACTTTGTGCCAATTTTCCCAAGGTTTATTTTAGGGAGTTTTCTATCTAGGAAATCATACTAAAGTCCTTTTCTCTTATAAATCAATTTCTCTAAAAATGGAAGCTTGCAGATTCATATCTTTTTCAGGACTCAACGTTGATTCCAAAGAATTATGATTTGCTCTGATGAAGGAAATCTTAAACATACAAAACTAATTGCAGACCGGATTTTGCAGTATTCACTGAGGTCCAAAGTTTTAAATCATTTTCATAAATTATAGTGGAATGAAGGAAGGGAAATGATGTTATGGCCAAGATGGTTATTTTTGTGACTTCTTATAAGAAAAGTGTTTTATTCTTCACAATTACTCATCCCTTGGAAGCAGTACTGATCCTTTATATGGGAAAGGCAACCAATCATGGTAGATGATTGGAAGGGCACAGAAAGTTCTTTTTTCCACCACAATCAAGAAATAACCTTCTGATTGGTCTGCCATCATGTCTGCAATTCCAATTATGATGGCTTAGTCTAAAGAAAAAATATCTGCTATAAAAATGAAAACACATTCTCCAGCAAAGGTGATATTTTATATATGCACCAGATACTACATTTAAAAAAAACATGCAAAACTTAAAATTAACTGGTCCATTAACTTGTCCTTGAGGAATTGGGTGCCAGGGAAGGTTCCAGTCCCTACAATATATTCAGTTGCAGCTGAATTATCACACTAGTGACATTAAAAGATGACTGTTGCATTGATCAGGGCAATACATCTGGGATTCTGGTAGTGCTGGTCTGGGCGCTTCCCAAGGATTGGCCAGTCTCCTTCCTAGAGTTCCCAACATGTGGGATTCTTGTCCTTTTGACTGAAGTAAAAATGCAACTAATAGATTAAATTGGCTTGTGTTAATTTTTTTTAAACAAATTCATTGTTTTCATTCAAATTGGTCTGTATAAGCACATGCAGTGTGTCTGTTCTTTGTATCAGATAAATTATAAAAAATAATACAAAAGGAAGTGTGATCAGAAAAACTCGGCAATGCTGTTATATTGTTTGTTGCATGCTTTAAGGTTGTGTGGCATAAACAGTGTGCTGGATGTGTTGTTAGTTAACACCTGAGGAAATCTCATCAGGAATCTGCTCTCCAGAGCTGGCTTCTGCACGTGCTTTACATACTGTTATTTCTACCTGCACTGGAGAGGTTCATTTGCCTGGGGAATGCTAGAGCTAATTTATCACGGGGGACATGATCGGTATTCCAGGAACGTGATTGGATAGTAGGTATAAGAATCAGGCAAACCCTGTAACACATCACTTGTTGGAGAATCCTGAACTTACATGGAGCAAAAAAGAGTCCGGCTTTAACCCCTGCTGACAGAAGGGCATCTGAAAGGGAAACTGCCCTGTTTTCCAGCAGATGGCAGAGCTTTGTATATAACAGGCTCACAGGAGAAAAAGAAACAAGAAAACAAGAATGTGATGTAAGGGACAAGGCAAATGTTCAGTTTTCAGTTCTCAGAAGCGGATGGTGAAAGTTTGAAAAATTACACTCTGTGGATTCAAGTTTTGTGAGGAAAATGGGCATTTAAGGAAGTCCAGGAGAACACATTTTTGTGATTTTTGGTTTTAGCAAGAAACACTTAGGCTAGAATCTTGCAAATCTTGGTGGTGGTGGTGGTGGTGGTGGTGGGGGTTGTGGCAGGAACTGTAAATATGTGTCTTAACCCTTCACGCACCTGTACCTGTATTGGAAGTCTGGATTCGGCTTGGTCTCGTGACCTCTTTCATCTCTGGATCTGTCACCTCATCTGACAAGAACACTAGCAGAACCTGCTCTCAGAGCACTGTTGAGTTGGCCTGGGACTTCCACTTTTTATTGTAGGGGCTCGATGGCTTGTGTTAAGAGAGAAGCTGGCACATCGCAGACTTACAGAAACAGGTAATGGGACCGATCTTTGTTTGCTTGCTGTATTTGTATGAGTGGCAGAATGCCATCTGAAACTCAAAAAAAAAAACGATTATAGCATGGCATCTG
The DNA here is from genome assembly GCA_963574435.1 of Cheirogaleus major. Taxonomy (NCBI): domain Eukaryota; kingdom Metazoa; phylum Chordata; class Mammalia; order Primates; family Cheirogaleidae; genus Cheirogaleus; species Cheirogaleus major. The sequence goes on along the minus strand of CAUYPO010003945.1, from coordinate 9,129 downwards.
GCAGCAATATATCTGCAGGAACAGATATATTCCTAGTCATTGGAGGCTCCCTGTATTTAACAAACAACCTGTACATGGGCTTAGGTCAGTTCACAGCCAATTTGGACCTGGAAAGGAAGCTCAAAGATATAGGGTTTAATGGGTCTGACACTACACTTGGACTTTTGGAGTCTTCATAATAACCCTACAAGATAAGAATTACAACCCCATTTTGTAGGTGAGGAGATGCAGACAAAGAGGTTAAGTGATTTTCCCAGGGTCAGTAGCAGAGTTAAAACCTGAAACGAGTTCTGTTTAACATTCTTTTATTCCAAAGGCTAAACACTTTCTGCCAGCAATACTTTGCCTCTTGTTTTATGAAAGAAGAGATGTTTGTAATTTCATCTTATAGACCAATTGCAGAGGGGCATTTTAATTTAGTGTTCATCCTTATTTTTCAAATATTTGCTCACACTATAAATGATGCTATGAAAATATAATTAATCATTATAATTAATAATTATACGATTATAAAATACAATTAATTGTTATAATTAAATTCATGTTTGTTAGCTTTGGGAGATTTCCAGATGTGGTTAAAAAGAAAATGTGTTATTTTGCTACTTATGGTTTGAGATTTAAGCTCTTTGGGCAGTGTGAATTGTTTGGGGTTTACAAAGACCTTGCTTCTTTCTTGCTCATTTCCACTGGGTTTGAAATTGACATTATCCAGAGCAGCAATAGCCTTGAAGTATGTTTTGTATTCCGTCAAGAAACACAACATGTCCTTTCAAAACTTAATTGAGCAGCACAAAGCTAATTAGCTGTCCGAAGACACGCCATTTAATTCACAATCCAGCATTAATTTGTTCAACACAATGAGCTTATCTTCTATATAAATGCCTTTGCCCTATGGCTTCTCAAGCAGCTGCAGTATACAAGAATGACTGATAACTCTTTCATTTAAATGTGGTGGTTGCTTTTTAGTCCCTCTTTCTTCATTTGGCCAAAGGAAGGATGAATAGCATGTCAATTGTAATGAAAGTTTTTTGAGTGTGTAGCAAATTTAAAGAAAATAGATGGCTATAATATCATAGCATATAGTCACCAGAGAATTACCAAGCTGTTAGGGAATGTGGAAATCTTCTAATCCCAGTCTTGCATGTTTTAGACTAGGAAATTGATGCTCAAAGAAATTTGAAGTGTTGTCCAAGGTCACTTAATAGGATGTGACATAGACATATTAATATTACACACTTTTTTTTCAAGTATAGGGAATTGCTTTACTCTAAAATAAAGGCCTTGTTTGTTGCTATCTTTTGGTAACTAAATAGATGAGCATATTGAGAAACCAATAACATTGGTCCAAAAATGTTCATATACAGCATGGTGATGTCTATCATATGTTATGGGTTTAAACCTATCCATTGTTCAAGCCTCAGTTCAAGCCCTCCCTAATCTCTGAATCTTCATTAATCTCATTTCCACAATGTTTTAAGCATTCCCTTTGAAGCTTAATTCTTAATTCCTTTAATAACTCCTTGCGTGTGTGTGCGCATGCATGTGTATGCACGTGCATGTATGTGTGCGTGCATGTGTGTGCACCAAATTTTAAGAGAGATTTTTACCTTATAACACACATCATTGTAACAAGCCTGGTTCAGTTTATAGGAATAAGCTTTTGGCAAAGTTTTTATGTATAGCCAAGCCCCTTAAGGAGCTTAGCATTTCATACCTAACCATAAGCAGAGGCAAAGCTCAGAATCAAAGAACAGGCGCCTTGTGATTATGAACCAGCAGTGCCATGCTTGGCAGAGAAGGAGACATAAGCCTGTGTATGGCACTGCTAAACAACCTCCCTACCCAGGGGACATTTACTTCTTATTGAAGTCAACAGTTGGTGGCCATATTCAGTGGAAATTTTCAAGTCCTTATTTTACTTTTCACAAGCTGTGACTTTGTAAATAACACTCCTACAGCTACACCGTGGGGTCTATATTCCTCACAGAGATCAACTCACCGTTGAGCACATCTCTGACTTTATTTGGGGAATTGAGCAAACTTTGAAGAAAAGGGCACTTTCTTCCAGGGCCCATGAGGCTGATTGAACATAACAACGTTATATTAATGTGGTCTTTTCAAAGCTCAGTATAGGCAGGACAAACAGATGTTTGCTTGCCTCATGCCAGACAACTGAACTGACGACGTACCAGACAAAAGTGAGAGCATGGTTTTGCTTTATGAAGGAACCGCTTGAAAATGTATTGATGGTGATATTGGCATTTTAATACCCTATACCTGTCAGATAGGTGACATTATGCGCAGAAACCTCCTGAATCCAAGAGATTTTTAACTGTAAAGTTTGATTTCTCCTTCGTGCTCCATGTCCACTGCAGGTCAGTTGGGTGCTTTGCTCCACATCTCATTCCAGAACCCTCCATCTAGGACAGCCACTCTATGGAGTATCGCTGCTCTGTCTGAGAGAAAAAGAGCCTTGGAAGGTATTTCACTGGCAATTACATGCCTGGAAGTGGCACATGCCCCTTGTGTGTACAACTCATTGGCCAGGACTGGCCATGTGGTATCAACCAGCACAAGTGCCAGCCTGCCCTGCGTCCAGGACGCAGAGCTGGGTGTGCTTGATTAGCAGTAAGTAGTACTGTCTACCGCACTGGGTGCTAGGCTGGTCTGCCACAGACTGGCGAGGCCCTCCATACCCCAGTCTCTCTGCCTCTGAATGAGATATAATACTCGAATGTTTATGGCAGCACAATTCACAATTGTAAAGATGTGGAAACAACCCAAGTACCCATCAATACATGAGTGGATTAATAAAATGTGGTTTATCTGACCATGGAGTACTATTCAGTCATAAAAAAAAATGGTAAACTAGTACCTCTTGTATTAACCTGGATGGAACTGGAGCCCATTCTTCTAAGTGAAGTATCCCAAGAATGGGAAAACAAACACCACATGTACTCACCATCAAATTGGAACTAATCGATCAACACTTATGTGCACATATGGAAATAATATTCACTGGAAATCAAGCAGGTGGGGAGAAAGGGGATGGGCAAATTCACACCTAATGGGTACAATGCACACTAGCTAGGCGATGGGCACGCTTATAACTTTGACTCAAACGGTACAAAGGCAATTTACGTAACCAGAACATTTGTACCTCCATAATATTCTGAAATAATAAGAAAGAAAGATAAAAGAACGAATAGGCGTGATGGCTGAGCTCGGATATTTTGCAAGGTTATCGTTCAAAAACCCAGATTAAACATTTTCAGAAACGATCCACTGAGCAGAACAAGAATCAAAGGAAGACAGTTACTAATCTCATTTACCAATGAGTAAAAACAGTGACTAATCTCATTATACAGTTGCCTCATAAGGGAAGCCTGGAAACCTGCCCCATCCATCTGTCAAGGATGTTATAAAATCTCTGTGGATTAGAAAGGTCCTTGAAAAGCATGAGCCTGCTGGATTCATCCAACACTAAAATCAGATAATCATTTGAAGTAAATACTATTTTTGAAAATCCAAATAAAAAAATAAAGCTATCGTCTAGTCATTTGACCTTCACAATGAGTTGCCTTATTATTGCTATAAGAAACTTCAATACATTTTAATTGTATTTGCATATGTTTTATTAATATTGCACAATTTTTCTGCAACATCTCTCCTGCATGAAGCAAGCTACACCCACAGTTCATTTCAGATTTCTAAATTGCACTGATCTTTTACCAACGAATTGAGAGATTGACAGCTTAGGTGGATCATTCGCCACAAGAAGACAAGGAACAGTTGCAAAAGTATCGGCAGTTATATTTTCTAAAATTCCAATATTGTTCATACTGAAAGACTTTAAAATGACATGACAAGAAAGAAACACCAAAACGAACACCAACATTTCTCAAAACAAAAGAAACATTAAACTTCCTGGCCGATTAGGCCTGAGGATTTATTTAATTTAGTCAAATAACTAGTCAATCATTTTATTTTTTATATCTGAGCTCAGCCTGTCAGGCCTATTCTATAAGAAAAACAACATATTTTATTAAAAACGTTTGGGAAATAGATGTCCAAACTATTTTTTTCCAGTATTAAAAAACATTTAAGAAAAAAATTAAGAAGAAAAATTTAAGCACAGCTGAAATTGTTTATAGTGTGGAAAATGAACTGCACAGATGAATACACATGTTACCAGCAGCAAATACAGCATTATCTGTAGAGTGCTTGACTATGTATGAAGCTCTTTGGTATATCAATAGACTCCTTGATTCATGCAACTACTATGAGATGCAGGTAAGGCATGTTTTGTCATTCCTATGTTAGCGTCAAAGAAAATAAGTTTCAAAGAAGTAACTTAAGAAAGTTCTACACATCTAGCAAATTATAATACTAGACCCACAATCCAAATATTTTACTAGTAACTCCAAACTCATAGTTCTCCTTCCCCAGTGAGCACTATATATCCCAAAATAGGTTTCTTGTACTAGATACCTATTTCTTTCCATGGTATCTGCCTTGTAAACTTGCATGAGTCTGAAATGAGGGACTTTGTTATAATTCTACTAGGCTCGAAAATGTCATCTCGTATTCAAAAAGGTAGGTATAATTAAGTGCTTTTATCTCTGGGAGATCGAAAGATCCCACTGTAAGAAAAAAGACAAAATGAATGCGTAAGGTGCTCACAAACAATAATTCACATTTACCCAATTTATGAAGTACGCCTGGGTAAATTTCACCACTTCCAATGTAACCAGCAAGCTGATAGGAATGAGATTGTTGAAAAGGATGATGAAGGTCAAGAAATTCAGTCCAAAATTATTAGCACCACCATCTGTTGGGAGAAGTGGGGAGAATGTCAGTCGCACAATTTTAATGTTTTATTTGCATTGACCAGAAATTTAGCATAAGAATTTTCCACATTATATAGCATGCCCAGATAGTTAGGGAGGAACATTTTTTCTGATAAAAATCACATCATTCTCAAATACATTTGTCAAGATGGAATTGCATTATTTGTGTTCAATAAAAAACTGTGTAATAGTCCTAAAAAGTGAAAGTATTACCAAGTATTGCAAATCCGGTTCTAAATAGGAAGTTTAGAGATATTAAGGATACCACTGAGGGTTTATAAATGTAAACTCTCAACTGGGTAAATTACTTTTACATGAATTCTTAAAAGCATTTCCAATTGAAAGAATGCTTTAAAAGCAAACAGATGAAAAAGCAGTTTCAGAAACAATCCAAACTGTACGAGTGCTATTCAGTCTTAGGTAAATTATTCTCCTAGGCAAATTATACTTTTCGTTCTCAATAATGAAAATAAAACAGCTACACCAAATATATTGCAAAGTATATGAAGAAACGAATTGATGTTAGTAATAACAGTTCTCATGTTGAAATAATAAATCAATGACTACAAAAATGACTCGGAATGGCTGCAAAGTTAAATAAATGTAATAAAAAAAAACTTCAAAAAATCAGTTTTTGCCACAAGATCTTACTAGAATTCTTCACACTTTTGGAGATTAAGTATTTCAGTATTGGCTAAGTACTCATAAAGTAGAAATGCAAACTCACTTCCTAGAAATATCGGGGGGTAAGGGGTGGGGTGGGGATTAATACCACAATAATAAAAGGATAAATGCTTCAAAAGCGAACTATCAATTTTTTTTTCAGACAGGGCCTCACTCTGCTGCCCAGGCTAGAGTGCTATGGCATCATCATAGCTCACTGCAACCTCCAACTCCTGGGCTCATGCGATCCTCCTGCCTCAGCCTCCTCTGTAGTTGGGACAATAGGCACAGGCCTCTATGTCCGGCTAATTTTTTTAATTTTTGGTAGAGATGGATCTCATTATCTTGCGCAGGCTGGTCTTGAACTCCTGGCCTCAAGCCATCCTCCCACCTCAGCCTCTCAAAGTGCTACAGTTACAGGCATGAGCCATTGCACCTGACCAAGGAAACTATTTAATAGCACTTTCTCCAGGGCAAGATGACCGTTTACCGCAGTACTCACTTCATTACTGAGTTCGAATGAAAGTACGTTAAGTTTAAACATTTTTAAATTATGTGAACTACTTTTTGGTACACTTTACTTAAATATAGATATACATATATATGTACATGTATATAGGTTATGTGTATTTTATGATATCCTCCACATATACTCGATCTACTTTTCTTTATCATCTAGTTAACCATTTACGTTAATTTACAAAATTTTTGTAAAAGAACAGTTTTCATTTATGTATTATCACGTTAATGGCTATATTCACTGAATATTTTATACTACTATGGAGTGCTTATTATATTTTTAAGCAAGCATCCTCAAATTACGGCCCACGGGCCACGTGCGGGTGTTTTTGCCCGTTTGTTTTTTTACTTCAAAATAAGATATATGCAGTGTGCACAGGAATTTGTTCATAGTTTTTTTTAAACTATAGTCCGGCCCTCCAACGGTCTGAGGGACAGTGAACTGGCCCCCTGTTTAAAAAGTCTGAGGACCCCTGTTTTTAAGGATTTGAAAATTTTAGAGCTTCTAAAAATTTTACTTACATTTGCTGGAAATCTCATCGAAAAATAAAGATTAAATGCCCAGCTTATCCTGGAAACAAGGTCTTCTCTTTAGAAACAATAGGAAATTCCACACATCAAGATCGACTGCAAAGCAAATATACGTTTCAATAAAATAAGTAAGTGCCGTAAGCACTTGTACCGCTTACAGTTCAGATTGAGATACCAGTCCTTTCCGGAATGCCTTCGATTCCAAACGGCTGCGCCCACGGAGCAGACGAGAGACATGGCAATCAAGATACAAAACAAAATCAAAATCTGTACGTTGGTAATCCGTTCCACATTGGAGAGTTTAAGTGGCGGACTTGTTGAATTCTGCAAAAAGAAACAAGACGAGTAATAAAAATGCCCACGGACGATTTAGTAACGTGCACTTAGCATGGTGATGAGGATGACAAAGTCACGACACAGTATCTAGATTGGGGTGAATACATGAATATCATACAAAATAACACACAACAAACGTAAGGTATCGATGGTTAGCTACCTTTTTTTGAGAAGGCCACTATATCACCCCAGCCTTTTTTTCTTTTTTTTCTTTTTTAAGGAAGTAAAACAATAAGAAAGAAGAAGGAAAGGAAATAACATCCCTTCTGCAGAAATAGCTTTTGCGCCGTGTCAGGTGAGATGAATTCCTTGCCTACTTAAGCAAACAGGGTATCTGGAAGGATCGACTTAGTGTCTCAGCTCAGAAGAGAGGGAGAGAAGCCGGCCTGTGGACGCACAACTAGACAACCGGAAATTTCAAGGTATGACGGCAATGTTTAAGGGATCTCTGATTTCCAAATTTCCAGCAATTGTTTTACTGGACACAGCGGCCATTCGAGTCATCCTGGCTATCAAGAATAACCAAGGCGAGTTTCCTCGTTTGTGTCTGATGACCCAAGTGGTTAGGCGAGATCTGTGCTCACCAAGACATCCACACGACAGAAAATTAAATGTCGTAATTGCTATAAAAGGAAGATTCATGGAAATTTATGAATGACTAGGGGTAGAATCATTAACAGTCCCACCTGCCTGTTGACAACATCTTCATGCCTGTACGATGTGCAAAGGTATTATTAGCCCTTAGAGCAGAGTGCCATTGAGCATCGTAAAACTGAGCTCCCCACGCCTGTCTGACTGCTGAACGTCGATGGTCCTCCCGTGTAGAGAAGCACCCACAGGCACGGGTAAACATCAGCGCTTGGATGAATGCTGATGGCAAATACAGCTTTACACGTAAATGCTATGAAATACGAACATCTGATTCGCAAACTTTTTCTTCCAATTAAATGAAGCATTTAATTAAGTGCATTTAATTAAAAGCATTTAATTAAATAAATTTTAAAATTTGATCATTGCATTAAAATAATAAAGCGAATACCCTATAAGGCAGAGCACTCACTGTCACACAGAAAACTTATAATAACAACTGCAAGAGTCAGTAGATGGCGGCCAATGGACCAATGCACAAAATCATCGGGAGTTCACGTACCAAGTGATCTTTGGTGAAACTTCCCGGTGTTCTTGTGTGCAGTGAGCCGTTCTTATTGAGATAATTTCAAGGCCTCACTCACTGGAGCACCAGATTCTGGATGTACGGACGGACGGGATGCTACGTGTGGGATTACCGCACTGAGATACGTTGACAAAAGACTCAGGCCCAAAAGGTTTCATAGATAAAAATCCCACCTGCATCAGCTTGGTGTCATGTCCGGTGTAGACAACGATTCCATGAACCCACTGTGTGTTTCTCAGCTGAGCACCTCGAAGGAGGATCTGATCTGCTCCCAGCGGAACAGTGCTAGGATAGACAATGCTGAGGTCAGAAATGACACTTTCGGAAATGCCGAAGCACACTGCAGTCACCACGTAGTTTCAAAAAGTTCCATTATTAAAATAACCCGTCTCACATTTACTTGGAAATTTACTTATAAATGTCCAATGAACAGGAAGCATTTTTGCAGCTATTCATGCCCTGGAATTCAGACCATACTTTTCAACAAATGAGGCACAGGCTGGGGGTCTTTTGCGGGTTTTTCACAAGGCGGTCCACTTTGGTAGGTTGTTGGGTGATACAAACTCACACCGGGATAGGAGAAGGAACAAACTCTCACAGACGTATTGCAGCTCTTGACGGACATGTAATATATACAATTTAATAGCTCAAGGATTCCTATGACCAATTTTTCATTTTAATAAGAAAAAGGGCAAATTAAAAAAAAAAGAAAAGGCAAATATAAAGAAAAATACATTTAAAAACCTTCTGCAAAAGGAAAGAAATGATTCTATAAGAAAGTCTGCAGAACAATTCACAATTGCAAAGATGTGGAAACAACCCAAGTGCCCATCAACACATGAGTGGATTAATAAAATGTGGTATATGTATACCATGGAGTACTATTCAGCTATAAGAAACAATGGTGATCTAGCACCTCTTGTATTTTCCTGGATAGAGCTGGAACCCATTCTACTAAGTGAAGTATCTCAAGAATGGAAAAACAAGCACCACATGTACTCACCAGCAAATTGGTATTAACTGATCAACACCTAAGTGGACATATAGGAATAACAT
>CAUYPO010003944.1:0-28394 GCA_963574435.1 Cheirogaleus major | reverse complement strand
TTGTGTGATGAGGAAAGCTTTAAAGCACTGAAAGCTTGTTTTACTTTACAGGCAGCTTTAGGAAAATAACTATAATAACTCCTACTAAGGACTTGTTAAAAGGTCACAGATTCGTAGTAACTTATTAGCTGAATGTACACATGCAATTGCAGAGATAAAAGCTGTAAAAGTAAAAGCTTTTGGCTGTCGACTAAAGTCGATGCTCGGCTGTGCGCCTTCATATCACGGCTATTGGCTAAAGTCGACCCTCGTGTTCATCTGTGGCTGTCGACTATAGTCGAAGCTGGGCTGTGCGCGTTCATCTGTGGCTGAGGACTATAGTCGACGCTGGTACCGAAGTGGTTAAGAATGCCTGATAGCTCCTGATTTTGTGTTCTTGGAGCCCTGGAAGCCTTGTAAGAAGTCCAGTGACCCTGCTGGAAAGACCACGGCAAAAGGTACAGCCCCTGAGAATACTTGGGGGAGGGAAAGTTCCTCCCATCCCAGTGTCCCAGCTGAGCCCAGTCCTCAAGTCAATCTGCCAGCTGAATACTGTCACACAAAGGACTAGCAGAACCACCCAGCTGAGCCCAGCCCTCAGTCAATCTGCCAGGTGAATACAGTCACATGAACGACTAGCAGAACCACCCAGCTGAGCCAAGCCCTGGGAGTAGAATCAGGACCAAATAAAATGTTGTAAGCCACTAAATTTTGGAATGGCTTGTTATGCACCAATAGATAACTGAAGCAACAATGAACAAGTTTGACCTAATAGATATGTTGAACTGTATGTCCAAGAATTAGAGAACACATGTTCTGTTCAAATACAGGGAGCATTTTTAAAAACAGACTTAATATTAGGCCATAAAGCAAGTTTCAACACATTTTAAAGGACTGTATCATCCAGACCACATTCTCTAACCATGTTGCAATTGAATGTGAAATCATTAACACAAAGATATCTTCTGAAAACTCCAGTTATAGAAATTAAAATACACTTCTAAATAATCTCAGCAAAGATGAAATTTAAAGGAAATTTAAAATAAATAACAATGAAATTACTAGATATCAAAATGAACATGATGCAATTGAGGCTGAATTTAGTGGGACATTCACAGTCTTAAATATTTCTATTATAGGGCAGGTGTGGTGGCTCATGCCATCCCAGCACTTAGGGAGGCCAAGGCTGGAGGACCGCTTGAGGCTAGGAATTCTAGACCAGCCTGGGCAACATAGTGAGACCCTGTCTCTACCAAAAATTAAAAAAATTATATTACAAAAGAAACGTTGACTATTATGGAACTAAGCATCTGAAATAAAGAGTTAGAAAAAGAACAGCAAAATAAACTTTAAAGAGGAAGAAAAAAGGCAATAATAGGATATGAGAACCTTAAGAGTGCCCAAAGGGAGTCAGGTGTGAGAGCTCGGATGACATCAGCACCAGGAAGGTGCAAATCAAACCCTCTACAAGGTGTTGGCCAGGGCTGGGACTAACCTGGGGCAGGCAGAATAATGCAGGGAAACCAAGCTGTGTCTCCTGACTGCCACTCCATGAATGGATTGGCACTCTTCAATGAGCAGGACTCCCCTGGCCCTCTTCTTGCTTGGCTAGCCTAGCTGCAGTATCACCCTTCCTCCCAGCCAAGTACTAACCGGGAACAACGCTGCTTAGCTTCAGAGATCAGAGGAAACTGGGTGTGTTCAGGGTTGAACATATTTCTTTCTTCCTGGGGAAGGTTGCTGTGTACTTCTGATGGTCTTCCTCTTTATATCATCCAAAGAGGTCAGTAGTCTTCAGAAACTGTAGATTGCTTTATTTGTCCCAATTCTTTACTTTCTTGTAGTTAGAGCATATATCCACATCTTTGACACGGACTCCCAATGGGCAGAAGTGGCCTTCCCTTCCCACTGTCTTTGGGCTTGGCCTTGTAATTTACCTTGGCCAGGGTGTCATTAGCAGATGGGATGCAAGCAGATGCTGGAACTGTGCTTGTATGGTTCCGCTTGGCCTCTTATGCGCAGGTCCGAGGAGGAGGAGAGACATATGCAGCACACCTGGACCCAGCAGAGCCCACCTGAGCCCAGCCTAGATCAGCTGATTCTCAGACAAACCAAAAACATGTTAGTGAGATGAAGGGATTATTGTTTTAAGCCATTGAGTTTAGGATGGTTTGTTATGCAGCATCACTATGGCAATAGCTGATTAATACAAAATCTATTAGCTGATTAATTGATTTCTTTGCAACTGTAATTGAAGGGTTGTAGGAGTTTCACCCCATTGAAAGTGGTAGCCCAGGAGCCACTTTATGATGTAGCCTGCTTGGAGAATGGGGTGTTGTTTTGAATCAGATACTCTGGTGTAGTCTAAATTCCCCCTGGATTCACAGGTTGCAGGAATAAACAAGGTCATGTTGACTTTACTTCCTGATTTCTGTTGCCATGGTAACCAGCACCTGGATAATTGCAGGATCTCAGCCCCTACAAGGTGCCCTCAGAATAGCTAAGTGTCTCTGGGGAGACAGTGTGCACAAGCACTGTTGTAAGATCCCTTGTTGAGATCTACAGTGTTCCATGGATACTTGGTCATCTGTGTACCCTGTGTGTTTGCTTCTGTGGCTCCTCCCTCCCTGAGAGCTGCCTCTGTCTGGTTCATCCTGAAGCTACAAAACCTCCAAAGAGTGGATGCTGTACCCCTTCAGCCCTCTGAAAGCCCCATGTGGGAAACAGAGCCTCAGTTTCCTCATCTGCAATATGCAGAATCCTTGAATCTTTTAAATTCCAGATTGTGCTCAGTCCCATGTGTTAGTGCAAGGTGTGGGGATGGGACAGGAACACCCAGGGATATTCCACTCTCCTCCTTGCCAGACTTTTACCTGCAAAAGCCCCTCGTCAAGCATCTGCTGCAGCCATTAAGGAAGGAAGCTCACAGTCAGTGTCTTAGTCTGTTTGTGCCGCTGTAACAGAGTACCTGAGGCCGGGTAATTTGTAATGAACAGAAATGTATTTCCTCACAGTTCTGGAGGCTGGGAAGTCCAAGATTAAGATGCTGGCATCCGTCAAGGGCCTCCTTGCTGGGCCCTCCCATGGCGAAAGGGCAAAGAGAGACAAAAGGACATTGAATGTGCCATTTTATAATTAATCCCCACCTAAGAGGCAGAACCCTCATGGCCTAATCACCTCTTAAAGGTCTCACCTCTTAATACTGTTACATGGCAATTAAATTTCAACATGAGTTTTGGAGGAGACACACATTCAAACCATCGCAGTCAAGCTCTGGCGCCACCGTGACACCACTAAGATGAGTTGCCTTAGGTCCATCCTGTCTAGGACGACTTTTCAGAGTCAGAGCACAATGCAACACCTTCAACAGCAGCACGTGGCGCAGCAGCGACATCTTCTTTCGATGCCTGAAGCTCACACAGGAAGGATGTCCTGAGCGACACAGACCCGGATGCTCTGGCAGCCCAGATGGGAGCCACCTGCTCAGACCATCTGGTGCTGATGTGAAGAAACGCCTGCCAGCAGTGGCTGGGACCCCACGCAAATGCTCATGCCATTTAACAGGACCCCGGTGTAGGTCCGGGATTGAGTGGGGCTAGTGTTCAGAATTAGCATCCTGGAGTTGAAGGGGCACTCAGAAATCCACTCCACATCACTGTGCAATTGGGGAAACTGAAACCTGGAGGCTCTGAGCCTCCGGCCCAAGGTCATGCGCCCCATGGGAGCAGAGCGGGACAACCGTGCCGCGTCTCCAGGTTCCCAGGCAGGCGTGCTGTCCACTACAGGACAGGCTGTGGGAGAGTAAGGATGTTGGAGAAGAGGGACAATGCGTGCCTTGGCCCTTCTCCTGTCTGCCAGCCTGGAGACTCTTTAAAGCAGCTGGGTCCTTGCAGGCAAACCATGTTTCTGCCTCCCCTGATCTTTGTTAGCCAAAGCCCTGACTTCGCTGGGTTGACAATTGTCCGAGGAAACGCTTCCATCCCAGTGTCCCTTGCAGCATGGGGTAGCGGATGACATGTAGGTGGAAGTCATTGGCAGGGGCTTCCAGAAGACTCTATGAAAGGAACTGGCCCATCTGGCAGGAGCACACCATCTGCTCCCTGTGCTTCCCCTCTCGCTGCCTCACTCTGGGGAGCTTCGCAGCCTTAAGAGAGGGACAGTTGAAATCTGCAGGTTTTGGAGTAAATTCCTGCCTTTGTTGGGGTTCTCTAGAAACAGAACAAATCATGCACACATGTTTGTGTGTGTGTGTGTGTGTGTGTGTATAAAGAGATTTATTTTAAGGTATTGGCTCATGCAGTTATGGAGGCTGGCAAGTCCAAAATCCACAGGGTGGGCCGGCAGGGTGGAGACTTAGGAATAATTGATGTTGTAGTTCAAGTCCAAAGGCCGTCAGTCCACTGCAGAATTCTCTCTTGCTGGGAAGAGGGTTAGTCTTTGTTCTAGGAAGGCCTTCAACTGATTAGATGAGGCTCACCCGCATTAGGGAGGGCCATCTGCTTTACTCCAAGTCTACCAATTTAAATGTTAATCTCATCTCATCCAAAAACATCTTCACAGAAACATCCAGAATAATGATTAACAGCATATCTGGGCACCGTGGTCCAGCCAAGTTGACACAGAAAATTAACGATCACAATACACATCTGAAACACATCTGATCTCCAGACAAGCCCCTCAGAGCCCCTGCCCCAGCCCCCCTCCCAAAGCAGACCATGAAACGAAGACTCAAGCACAGTAGTTTATCTGCAAGATGTAGGGAAGGGAGGAGAAGGCAGCCCCATAAAAAGCGTTTTATTATGTCAATTACACTGTGGGTGACTGGAGCTTAATCCTAGAAGAGTTCTGGGGCAGAGTGTAGAACACACGTCTGAAGTACACACCCGCAGAGCAAGGGAGCTGGGGCATTTATCCACCCAGTCAGTCCCTGGTGGTAGGCGGCCTGCTCCCAGGTGGTGCTAATTCCCTGGTATGTCTTCCCTTCTGTGGCTCTGGGGAAAGCCCCCAGGCAGAGAGCTGTGCATTCCAGCCTCCGGGATTGGGGCAGGTGGCCACAAAGTGGTAAGCTCAGGGGACACAGATTCACTGTGTCTGCTGCGACTCCCAACTTGAATTTGGTTGCCCTTGGCTGGTTTGCAGGAAACTCCAGGGGAAGTGTGTTTTCCAAACCCGGTCCTACGTGACAGCCAGAAGGGCCTTTGGGGCTCTGGACCAGCTCTTTGTTTTACAGCTGGGGAAATTGAGGCCCAGAATGAGGGTCACATGTCAAGTCCGTGGGCAAGCTGGGGACTGGACTTCATGCAGAGTTCTGATAGATGAGATTTCTGCTCAATGGAAAGCATTGAAAAAATTAATAATAAATCATCACAGAGGTCTGTTGTGTCTGGGGAAACGCCGGACCGCCTGGCTTCCACACCACGTTCCCCTGGTAACGGTCTGGAGTGTCACTGGAGGAGCTGCCTGGCTCTGTCCATGATGGCAGGGGTGGGGCTCCAGTCCTAGCACTCAGAGTAGAGCATGGGACCCAGGACTGGCCAATCAGAACTTTGGGTACCCCACAGTGATTGGTTCAGGGTTGAGTACATGACTCAGGTTGGTCCAATCCGAATACTGTTCCTTGTCTGGCTCCATGAGGGCAGAAATCTTGAATGAAAGGGTGAGAGTCACTCCCGGGGCTTTTGGCTGGGATTGTTCAACTCACAGGATGTGAGTTTGTCCCAGAGCAGCAGGACTTACAGATTCTTTTTATGCTCAACTTGACCCTGGGAGGATATAGGCTGCTGCTGGAGACATGGAGATAGAATGAAGCTGATGAGTAACAGAGTAGAACTGAGAGAAGAGGATAGGCTAGGACCTGGGGATGTCCTCTAAGCTCCTGGATCAAGCCATGCCTGAAGCCATCTATTTGTATTAGTTATCTATTGGTATGTAACAATAGCACCACAAATTTAGGCTTAAAATAACAGAAATTTATTATCTCACCGTTTCTATGGGTCAGGAGTCTGGTCAAGGCTTAGCTGGGTTTTCTGTGAGGCTGCAGCCAAAGTCTTGGTCAGGGTTGGGTTATTTTCTGAGGCTTGACTGGGGAAGGATCTACTTCCAAGCTCATGTGATGGAAGCATTCGGTTCTTTGTGGGCTGCTGGACTGAGGGTCTCGGTTCCTTGTAGGCTGTAAACCAGAGGCTGCCCTCAGCTCCGCCTCCACGGGGCAGCTCACGGCGAGTAGCGAGCTCACTGCCCTGTGCGCAGCCATCCAGGGAGAGAGTCTCTCAGCGAGAGAGATGGTACAATCTTACCTAACATAACCAGATACCTTGATCACATACGCCCTCTCATCTTTGCTCTGTCCTATTGGCTAGAAGCAAGTCACAGGCCCCATCACACTCAGGGGCAGGGGATCCCACAAGGGCATAAACACCGGGGGGTGGGGACCTTGGGCCCACTTTAGCGTCTGTGCACTGCGTTCTCCAGGACTTGTTACTCACAAGAGCTCACACCTTTTTTAAAAAACTTGGGCCAGATTTTTATTTGCTGTTGCTTACAAATGAAAGCGTACTTTAATACCATGAGATACTCACATGCATTTTCAAATATAATTAAGGTATTTTCTACACGTGGGGAACAGCTTTGGCTATATACCTCTCCCCATCACCCCAGCCACTCATTTTCTTTTATCTGTTGTTGGGGCTACTTTCTTGCAAATATTTTAGAAACATACCTTAAATTCTATGCCACGTGGAGATTGGGCTTAGGGAAGATTTGGGCTTTGTGAAGCTAAACTAACTCCAAAGAAATCGGGTTCCTCTGCTTCGCCTGGACTTTGTGCAGCCCTTAGGGACAGGCTGGGTGTTCCTCGAGCATTTACAAAGGGCATCCCCAGGCCCCAGCCTGCTCCTGTAGGTGATGTTAGGGAAGCCTCTGTGTGTTGCTACCAGGAATAAAATGAGAACACGAACCAATCCATGCTGCTTGGACCTTGATCAGCGCCTGAGACAGAAAGTCATCCAGCTGTCCCAGCCTGCTGACTTGGTTCTTGAAATTGCTGATTGTTAGTTCCCACAAATGTTTTCCTTCTGGGTTTGGGGGACAAGTAAGTACAACCTAGGTTCAAATAGGGAAGTGCCTTAGAACATGAGGCCCGAGTCCCACGACCAACCCTTCCTTAAAAATGTGCTGACTTTGGGTAAAATAATCAGCCAGCAAGAGAAGTAACACTCTCTTCCCAATGCGGCTGGGAGCACACTGGAGAGTCCTCTTCCCCTTCCAGGAGAAGTGACAAAACACATTCTAAAGAGAGGGCCTTCTGACAATGCTTGACCTGGCTCTGTTGACCAATCTCGGCTGCTTAATCACAAGTATTCTCATTATTTCATCCGACTGGTTGCAGTAGACATCCGCTGCCATTGACTGATCAGGTTTCATGAAGCTGTGGTGGATAATGCCAGCGTTAGACCACCAAACAGACACCATTAGCCTTTTTTTGATGAATATTCGGTTTTGGACTTTGTTTCAATATCCACCCATTGTGCCAGACACTTGTGATTGTCAAAAAGAATCCATTTTCCATTACGTGTAACAATACAGTATAGAAATAACAAAGAAAGCCAAGCTTCAAGATGATTTCTCTTCTGATGCTCGTTTAATTCATGTAGAACCCATCTATCCAGCTTCTTTATCTTGCCCATTTGTTTCCAATGGTCCAATATTGTTGGAATAGTAACGTCAAACTTTGCTGCTAATTTACATGTAGGTTGAGATGGATTCGCTTCCACTACAGCTTTCAGCTCATCATCATCCACCTTGGTCTCAGGTCATCCACGTGGCTCATTTTCAAGACTAAAATCACCAGAGTGGAACTTCCCAAACCATCGACATACTGTGCATTCATGAGCCACACCCTTCCCAAACACTTAGCTGATATTTTGAGCTGTCTGTGCTGCATTGGTTCCATGATGGAACTCATATTCAAAAATAACACAAATTTTTGACTTATTCATGATTTCACAAAAATTACTCTAAAAAAATTTGCAAGATAATCACAAGCCAAAATGTGTGTTTGAAAGACCGAGGATGTACCTTCACAATGAAAATAAAACAAGACGTGTCAAAGTGAAATGTCAGAGATATCAACTGTGAAACCTAGCACTTAAGGAAATCGGACATTTCATACTTACTGACCTAATACAATCCCATCATCTACTCTGAAGACATCTGGAGTTATTGTTCAGTACTAATAGCTGTTACGGCTATTAGAAAGGTTGGAGATAATGTATGGAAAACACTCAGGTGCGAGTACATCCTGGGTATATCCCGGCTGCTGTGTACTAGCTACATGGACTCTTGAACAAGTCACTTATCTCTCTGTGCCTCAGTTTCCTATTCTGTAACATGGAGATGAGCTAGTCAAGCCTAGAACTTTTGTGAAGATAAATGGGTGAATGCGCATAAGCAACTTAGCAGGGCCAGGTACCTAAGTGCTCACTAAGTGCTTGTGTTTGTTGTTACCCAGATTATGAGTCTGTCTCCCTCCTTTTGTCCCATGTGGCTGTCTGGAAAGTCTACCCAACTTCCTGCAGGTTTCTCTGCCCTCGAGGACCTGCACCAGGGCCCCCACCCCAACACATGGACAGCGCAGTGTCCTGGCCACCCCTGTCCGGGCTCACTGAGGCCCTCTTCTGATGGTCTGCGCAAGCCAAGGCTCCGAGTGCAGCAGAAGAGCGGGCAACGGTCCCAGAGCCTGCCTCCTGGGAGAGGAGGAGGATGGGGCACCTGGCCCCTGTCAGAGACCCCCAGAAGTTACCTGTGAGGCACAGCCTGGAGTTGGCTCCATTTGCTAGCTGTGACCTTGGAAAGCAAGGAGTGATCCCAGGCTCAGCTACCTGATCTGCGGGGCCCAGTGCAAAACGAAAATGTGGGGCCTCTTGTTCAAAAAGCACGAAGAATTTCAAGACAGCAGCAGCAGAGCATCAAACCAAGCCGGGGCCCTTCTAAGTGTGGGGCCCGGCGTCCCCTGAGAGCGTAGGCACCGGGTGGGTCTGGGGAAGACGCTGAGGCCGCCCAGAGCCAAGTCCCTCACCAGGGACTGTGTCTGGGGTCTGCAAACTCCCCAGGGAAGGGCATAGCCAGTCCAGCGAGGCTGGCACCAAGCCCCCTCTGGGCCCTGGGGACTCATAGCTGTTTGTTGACCACTCTGGCCTCTGCGGAACACACAGGAAATGGATCATTTTCTCCCCACTGCTGACTCACCCCCCCTTGGCCTTGCCCTTTCCAATCTCCGCTTCCTGTCCCGTCGCTATGGCCTGGGCACTTTTGTGCAATAAAAAGGCTGGTTTGGGTGAGTCTAAAACTTCCATCTGAAATCCAATTTCACGCTCACCTTGTCCCCTCCTGTACAGCCAGCCGAGCCTTGCTCTGGGGGCGGGGGAGGGGGCGGCACATCTTTCCTCTTTCTCCCTCTCTACTGGGGGGAGGGGGCGGAGGTGGGGGGAGGGGAAAGGGAGGATGGGGAGAAACAAGTGTTTTTACTTACCTCTGCCAGCATGGCCTGCCTTTGGCTGTCACTGCCTCTGTCCAAGGCCGCCTCTTTGTGGTTGACACTCATGGGGGCCCTGGGCGAGGTCCCCAGGCCTGCAGCATCCCTCTCCTCCGCCCCACCCCTGCTCGGCCCTGACTCCGGATCTCTCCTGGCGCCTCCTCTGCAGTCTGCTGCTGACAGCTGGTGCTGGCGGGGGTGGAGGATGGGGAGATGGTGGGGTGACATTCTGGCCACCTCCAGCACCTTTGCTGCTAGCTGAGGGCACTCAACACCGCTCTGCCTCCTGCTTGGAGTCCTGGAGGCAATTCTGGGGCAAGGGGAAAGGCCCACAGGACAGGATAAGATACTGCCTCTCGCAGCCTGTGGGAGCCCAGATAACAAGCACATGCAGGATCCGCACAGCACTGGCGCCAGTAACGAGGCAGCTGGTACTTACTTAAAGCATCTTCTTTAAGTACTTTACTGACGTGGATTTAACTTTTGCAACTAGGTGATAGGTCCTGTTATAAGGTCCTGTCATAATTTCCATTTTTCTCTGTCAAGGAAACTGAGGCCAAGAAAGTCTAAGAAATGTGCCCAAGGCCACAAAATTCGGAGGTGGCAGAGTCAGGGTTGGAACCCAAGGTCTTCCTGATTCCACATCCAGCCACTCCACTCTCTGACTTGCATAAGCGTCTGTAGAAGGTGCATGAATTCTGCCCGTGGAGTATCAGGGAAGGCTTCTTGGAATAGGTGACTTTTGTGTTTAGTTGTAATGGGCAGGTAGGCTTTGCCAGGGGCATGAGGTGGGAAGGGCACTGGAGCTAGCAGGAACAGCATGTGCAAAGGCCCTGGGGCCTGGATGGCCCCTACAGATTAGGACTTGCCGGGAGCTCCATGTGACTGGGGCCCAGGATCGGTATCAAGGTGAGTATTGGGAGAAGCAGCTGAGATTAAGTTTACTGAGGTGCTGAGAAAGATTTTGGTCTCTATTCCTGAACTTTGTGAATTCTCACAGTGCTTACCACAGTATGAAATTATCTTATTATTTGCACACTTGTTGTCTCCCTTCCCCATTAGGATGCAACTCCATGAATGGCACATGGCCATTTTGTTCATCTCTCTACCTCTAATGCTCACATGCCCTCAATACAGGCTTGGGAGAATGAATAAATGAATGAATGAAACTCCTTCTGCCCAGGAGGTGTGTCACTGTATCGACACCTCCTTGCCTCTGCCCTGTCTCAGGTTCACGCTGAGCCGCTGCCAGGCTCCGTGGCAGACCTGCTTTTGCCCAGAGGGGTTGGGTGGGGTGTCCTTGGCAGCCGAACATGACTTGAAGCCCCCACTTTTGACCACCAGGTGTCGCTCACGCCACACAGGGAAACCCACTGACAGCTCTGCTGAATTTCGGGTGCTGGGCCTGGGAAATCTCATCTGTTCTCACTGGCACCTGGATCTCCTCCCCAGGACCGGACAGATGTGATCAGCACTGTGTGGGCTGAGGGCCGGTGCCCCCTCCCTGGCGACGGGCAGCCATAGCAGTTGAGACGGGATAGGGGAGGCCTGGAGCTGCCTCCTGCGACCACGACTCCAGCCAGCCAGGAGCCCTGCCCGCTGCCCACTCCTCCTGCCCACGGGCTCTGGCCTTGGCCAGCCAGCCGCCCAGACACCCCTGCCCAGGCTGCCCTCACAGGACCCCTCAGCAGCCCCCCAGGAGCCAAGGTCTCAGAGTGGGGTGCACGCTTCAAGCCCCAGGGGGCCCCCCAGTACCACCCTGAGGCTGAGTTGGCCTTTTCCCACCTTCAGCCTACATTACCGAGTTCTAGAAGCTTCCTGGCTACTGTGGGAAGGACATTGTCAGCAGGAAGCGTTTCTCACTGCACCTGCTCAGGTGAAGCTAAACCAGGACTGTGTTTTTCTGTCGCTTGACCAAACTGCTATTTCGAGCCCCTCTTCTGACTGATGGAAAATGTCATCTTGGCCAATTCCGGGTAAACCTGGTCATTTAAACTCAATTCTCAGCAGTCCTTTGCTCTTCTGTAACACCAGGTATGCTCTGGGGACTGTGTAAACTGATGGCACCTATTACCACTGACACTGGCCTGCCCAGGATGGACATTGTGACACCCCACAAAGTTATCCCCAAGGCGCCTTTTCTCTGTGGAGGGCACTTCCTCCTCGTCAGCCTGAGCTGGCCCTGACCTGCAGGCCTTTGTCCTCCAGCTTCTCTGGGGGCCCTGGGAGACTTCCCCCCCCCTCCGGCTCTGCGTGGTAGCGCGATGTGCCCTTGGCTTAGCATTTCCCCGGGTGCCCTCTGTCCCCAGCTGTCCAACCTGCGTGAGCCTCGTCTTCTGCTACAGCCGGGGGCAGGTGGCAGGCCCCTCCTCAGCCCCGTGAGCATCCGACCCTCCTCCCCATCTCCTGCTGCATCTGGAAGGGGCTCCCTCCAGCTCAGGAGTGAGAACTGCTCCTCCAGATCTCATTTTCTTCCTAGAGCTTTCTGGAACCACATTGTTTTGAATGTAATGGTCAAAAATTTGCATTTTTCTCTCTATTAAATGTCCCTATTTATTTATTTATATTTTAAATTGACAAATAATGATTATATATATTTATCGTGTACAACATGATGTTTTAAAATATGTATACATTATGGAATGGTTCAATCGAGCTAATTAACATAGGTATTACCTCACATATTTGTCATTTTTTGTGATGAGGACACAAAATCTACTCTCGGTGATTTTCAAAATACAATATACAATGTCTCCATTTAAAATAAGGGGTCAATTTCATTTTCTTCACGTTATTTCCTAGTGACAAAATATTGAACTTTATCTAGCAAATGCTGTATTTATTAATTAATTTTGGGTGATTCATTTTTTCTTTCTTCTTTTTATAATTGACAAATAATAATTGTGGGGTACAATGTGATGCTTTGATCTGTGTACACATTGTAGAAAGATTAAATTAAGCTAATTAGCAGATCGCAAGTATTCGAGGAGAGGCTCCCAACTTCCTTTGGGGAGTCCCCGTTTCGCACTCCAGTCCTGGCAGGGTCCTTCCCAGCCACACACACCCCACATGGAGTCACACACACGCACACCCATGCCCCTGCATAGTCACATAGCTTCCCCTCACACCTCTGGCTCCCAAGAGGCGGCCCATACCCAGGGGAGTCTGCCTTGGTGGGTCCCCCAGGAGGAAGGAGCAGGGCTGTGGTGGCCCCAGGAGTCCGGTGGACAGGGCCTGGCTGCAGTGGGCAGGAGCCTCCTGCCCACCCAGAGAGCGCCCGGGTCAGGTGGAGGCGCAGGTGAGGGACAGACCCAGACAGAGCTGAGCGCCTGATCTGGTCCCAGCTGGGCTCCATGAGCCCCCTGGGGGCTTTTTGAGATACTTGAGCCAACAGACTTCCGCTTTCCTTCCCTTCGTGGGCATAGAGTGCTTTGTCCTAGTGCTGTTTGTGCCTGTGACCTCTCGCCTGCTCTGGGCCTCCCTTTCCCACATGCACAAGGAGTGGCTGATGGTTTCCCAGGACCCCTGCTCTGACTCTGCAAAGGCAGCGCCCCTTCCCCAGGGTGTCGCCACCTCCCTGCCTGTCCCCTCCCTCCCTGGGCTTAGCAGGCAGGCAGGTGGGCCTGTGCTCAGTGTCGCCTGTGCAGATAGCCTGGGTCCTAATCCCTGCTCTGCCACTTCCTGGCTGTGACCTCGGACAAGTTACTGAGCCAATCTCTGCCTCAGCTTGCTCATCTGTAAAATGGGGATAACGGTGGTCCTTAGCTTATGGGGTGGTTGTGAGAACGCAAAGTTAGCAGGATTAGGGGGGCACAGCTCAACTAACTCCCCACTGTGTGGCTGAGCTAATGGTTACCATATTGGGCAGAGCAGGACTAGAATATTTTCTCCTTCCCCTGCCCCCAGCACGCTTTCTCCTCCTCCCTTGCCTGGCTGACTCCTCCCACCCCAGCAGCTCTTACTTCTCCCAAAGTCACGGGATGCTCCCAGGCTCTTCTGCACTCTCCAGCCCCTGGCTTTGGGGCTCTGACCACGCCACCAAGGGGCCGGTGGTGCAGATTTGTTTCACAAATAAATGACTATGACTTTAAGGGGCGTGGAGAGTCACCCTTGGGGATTGGGCCTGGATCTTAAAGTGAGGCTGCAGCAAAACACATTTCCTACAAAAGACTTGTATCTAACATGTATAAAGAGCTTGCAAAATTTGATAATTAAAAAAAACCTAATAAAAATTGGGCAAAAGACTTGAATAGTCACTTCACCAAAAAATGATATTTGGACGGCACATCAGCATGTAAAAAGACATTTGGCATCATTAGCCATTAGTGAAATGCACCACAGTGAGAGACACATCTGTTATAATGATTAAAATTGAAATTAAAAGAAAAAACCCATGGCTAATACTAAGCACTGACAGGGATGCAGAGCAACTGGCAGGAATGCAAAATGACGCAGTCACTTCGGAAAACAATTTGGCACTTTCCTATAAAGTCACACAGACACCATATACCCCAGGGACCCCACTCCTACATATATACCCAAGAGGGATGGAAACTTATGGTCACACAAAAACCTGCATGAGAGTGTTTACAGTGGCTTAATACATGACAGCCAAACAGCAGAAACCACGTGCTTCCACCAGTAAACGGATAAACACCCAGGCAGTGGAACACTGCTCAGCGACAAGGGACAAAAAACTGGCACACAAAACATGGGTTGATAGCCCAGTTAATATTTCTAGTGTCTCACAAGTTTTGGATGTTCACCACATGCTAAGTACTTTATACCCATTTATTGAGTCTTTACAACAGTTCTGCAAGGTCAGTATCATCATCCTCAGTTGAAGAAACTGAGGTTCAGAGTGTTCACAAACTTGTCCAAGTTCATTTATCTTATAAGTGGTGGAGTTGGCATTTGAACCCAGGTCCGTACGAAGCCTGTGAGGCCCACGGTCTGCTGCCCCCTGCCTCCTCCCCCAGTGTCCTCATTAACTGGCTGGGTTATGCGGCAGGTGGTTGTTGGCACATATGGCCTGCGGAGCTCTGTGCGAGGTGCTGGGAGTTCAGCGATGAGCGAGAAGGATGCAGGCCCTGCCCTCGCGGAGCTCGCAGTCTATGGAGGGGACGACTTCAGGAAACTCATCAGAGAGTTACTAACTTGGTTACTTGTGTCAGTTTGGTTGTCTGGGAAGCAGATGCCAAGACAGGTGGATGTGCAAGAGGTCTCTAAAAGGCAACACCTGTGCAAGATACAGGCAGAGGGCGCAAGGGTGGGGAGGGAGCACCTTTGGGCCGTGATGCAGGGCTGGTACCTGCGGAAGGAGAAGGGGAAGGATCCCTGAGAAAGTCCCATCCAGGCTCACGGGAAGCTCTAGCGAAGTCCTGGGTAGGGCAGTAACGGCCAGGGCCTGGTCCCCTCCATGCCCCAGGTGCTGCCTCCAGGGGCTGTAAGCTCATGACACTCCCATGGCAGTTGGCTCCGGAAGGCAGATCCGAGCGGCACACTGCCAGGGTCACCACGGTATGCCAGCATGGCTGCCATGGGAATGACGTGGGGGCTGACACAACGCATGCATCAGGGCACTAGGAGTCTGGGGTCAGGGAGGCTTCCTGGGGAGGTGGCCACGAATGTCAGAGGGCCAGGCTTACGAAGAAGGGACCTGGCAGCCCGTGGTGGGCAGAAGGCGTGGTCTGAGGTGAGGCTGTGCAGGTGGCAAGGGCCTGAGGGTCCCGTCCATGGATTCGGTACGATTCCAATGTGCAGACCAGTTCAAACCCAACTCGCCTGTGGCGGGGCCAGGCCCCGGCCCCAGGCCCGCCAGCCAGCCTTGGGAATGCTGCCCGACGCTCCCTCTGGCGCTGCAGCCACTCCTGCCTGACACAGCTGGCTTGAGCCCCAGGAAGAGGTGGAAGAAGTTTCTGTCTGGTGCAGGTTTGGAGAATATGCAGGTAAGAAGGGGTCTGGGGCTGGAGTCCAGAGCGATCCATAAACCAGCAGCCACACCTGAGAGCTTATTAGAAATGCAGATTCTCTGGCCTCATTCCACACCTGTAGAAGCAGAATATCTAGAGGTGGAGTCCAGGAATCTGCATTTCACAAACTTTCCTGATGATTCTTAACACCCCCTCAAGTTTGGAAAACACCCTGGTTTAGTGTAATCTCCTCATTTCACTTAGGCTGAGGCTTGCTCTGGGCCCCACACCCAAACAGTGGCCGGATGGGGACAGAGAGCACATTAGGCCTTTAGGCCGTGAGGCATGCAGCCAGGGTCTTCAGTACAAAATGCATCTGGGGACCCAACTTAGGACTTGTCA
This sequence comes from Cheirogaleus major, assembly GCA_963574435.1. Lineage (NCBI taxonomy): Eukaryota > Metazoa > Chordata > Mammalia > Primates > Cheirogaleidae > Cheirogaleus > Cheirogaleus major. The sequence goes on along the minus strand of CAUYPO010003944.1, from coordinate 12,569 downwards.
AAAAACACCTGGGTGATTGTCATCATGACAGAGCTCATGCGCTCATTCTGCGGGAAAAGAAATCCATCCATCTGTTCGCAGTCAGAGGAGCATGTTCATGTGGTGCCAGATGTGGCGTTGGGCGCTATGGTAACGGCATGCTTCGGTCAAGATGGTCGGACCCTACACACAATTTCTGAAACAGATCAAAAAAAACCCTGCCATGTAAGCTGTCCATGCTCAGGCCTTGTTCCTGCTATGTCCAGAACGTGCCCTTCTGTTCCCCTCCTCTCCTGCCTGTCAGGCTCCTACGAACCCATTGATACCCAGCCCAAATGTCCCCTCTTCTCGACCTGTGGGCATTGCTTTCCTTACCTCGTCCTTAAGGATCTGGGACAGACTGCTGTGCCTTTGTTCTGGAACTGATTTTGTTCCTGCATGGAGAGTGGGCTTCCCTGTCTCCCCCATTAGGCTGTGGCCATGGGATGGGGTGGGAATCTGATTATTCATTGCCAATGTGAGGTCCGGCACAGTGATGTTCCCGGGGAATGTCAGGGATCGAATGGAACAATGTGTTGGTGAGGACTGAGGTTGGAAGACGCTGACCACAGCATCTCTATTCTTACGAGAGGCCAGACTAGAGTGACACCCTGTGTGAGTGCAGTCAGGGCTTTCTTCCTGAAAAGCTGATCATGCCTGGTCTTAACCGTCACAAACTCAGTCAGCAGGCTTGTGCTTTGATGAGAACTAGAGCAACAGATTCAGGGATCTGCACGTGTTGTGGGGTGTGGTAGGTGATATCATCATTCACAACCGTTCACTTGTCTACACCTTGACTTTGGGCTCTGCCAAGAGACTTGCTGTGGCCAGTGGGCTGTGGGGGATATAGTGAGGGCAGAGGCTTGGGTGCATTTCATGGTGGGACTTGCCTTCTCGTCCTCCTCTTTTTTCGCCGTGAGAACACTCCCGTCTAGCCATGGGCTTGAACCTCACCTATAGCTTGGAGCCAGCCCAGGGAACCTAGACTAGATCAGCAGGATACAAGAAATACACACTGTTTCTGCTGCTGAGGTTTTAGGGCCGCTTGTTATGCAGCCAGAGCTGACTTATGTAAAGGGCCTAAAGTGATGGTGGATGCAGTGAATAGCGCCTGTAATCCCAGGACTTTGGGAGGCTGAGGTGGGAGGATTGCCTGAGGCAGGGAGTTTGAGACCAGCCTGGACAACATAGTGAGATCCTATCTCTAAAAATAAATAGGAAAATTAGCTGGGTGTGGTGGTGCAGGCCTGTAGTCCCAGCTACTCGGGAGGCTGAGGTGGGAGGGTAGCTTGAGCCCAGGAGTTGGAGGATGCAGTGAGTTGTGATGATGCCACTGCACTTCAGACTGGGTGACAGGGTGAGACCTGGTCTCTAAAATAAAAAAAGAGAAGGACCTAAACTGGGGAATACCAGAGTCAGATTCACCAGCACGTGGAATTAGAAAATCCTTCTCTTTTCGTCTTTACTCTTCCTAGCTTTGGCCACATTCTCTGATGTGCACGGGACACAGGTGTCTTCTGGAAAAGTGGAAGCCAAGCTGTGGGGAGCAGCAAAGGGGTCCCTCGAGGAAACAAAAACTCCCCACAATTAGGAGAAGACTTGGGCATCATGGAGCACTCAGGAAGCAGGCTTGCGCGAGGTGGTGCGGTGTCCTCAAGTGTCGGGGGCGGGGCTGAGCTCAGCAAATGGGTCACTCGTGCTCCCAGTCAAGATGCCCCAGAAGGCTTGTGTGGGGACTGCCTGCGGGTGACCTCTGGGTGTGGTCAAGGGGAAGTGGGCAGGGCACCAAGAGCATCGGCCACAGGGTGCTGGGCAGGTGCACACCTGGGTCTACCTTCTGGCTTCCCAGTGGGAGAGCCAGCAAGGCCCTGCCCGGGGACGTGAGCAGCCAATTGGCTTGGCAGAGTCCCAGGCCAGGCTGACAGGTGCGGCCAAAGGGCACAGGGTATTATCATAAGAGAGCCCGTGTGATTTACGGCGGTGGCAGCCCGGCCAGCCCCGCCTGTGGACAGCGGGAAGATGGAGGAGTGCTGGCAGGATGCTAACAGGATGAGGGATCTGCATTTCATTGAGACAGTGTGTTGGAGTCCACGCAGCTGAGATTAAATAGCCTGTCCCCTGAATGCAGAAAACCAGAGATAAATCAGGCTTTACTGCAAGCAGGGTGGCAGGGAGTTAATTAGGAAAGAGAAAAAAATACATTTCAACTCACGAAAAAGCTGAGTGGGTGAGCAAAGGACAGCTCAGCCCCTCCAGGGGTTGTTCTTGGGGAGAGGCTACCATCCCCCTTCCCCCTAAAGGGCGCACAGGACGGGGAAGGATGTCACCTGAGATGTGCCAGGGTCCGGTGGAAGGGGGTGGGACTGAGGACTGCCCAGTGGGGCTGAGCCTGGCCTGTGCCCTGCCAGCGAGGTTAGCTGGGCTCTGAACTTCCAGGCTGGGGACAAGGTCTCGGGATTGTCCTGGTGCAGGGCCAGGCATCGTGGGCCACACTGAATTAGTGCTCAGTAATACTCACCAGGGGACTTTCACTTTGAATCTCCCAGCTCACCTCTTGCCACTCCCCACCCGGCCAGGCGGGGCCTCTCGCAGCCCTGGCACCCTCTTCTTCTGGCGCCTTTCTGCCTTTGTGACTGCCCATGCGGGGCCTCTGCCTGGATCACCCTCCTCACCTTCTCCCGTCTGATGGCTGCCCCTCGTTCAAATCTAGCTGTTTCCAACTCTTAACTCATGCTTTCATCCCACAGTCACTTACTGAGCCTCCACCTCTGCTGGGCCCTGGTAGGAGCTAAGCCCCAAGAGCCCAGCTCCTTCCCCTCGTGAGGGTACTGTCTGGGGCACGGACGCATGCACGGGCAGTTCTAGGACAGGCTGGGGTGTTAATGGAGGAAGTTCAGGCTGTTCTGTGGTGGGGTGGGAGAGATGGCCATTCGGGAACACTTCTAGGAGGAGATACCACCTGGGTTGATGTATGTGACAGTCAGGTTAGGCTACAATTATGCTGCATAACAAATGCTCTCAAGTCTCAGTCGCTCAGGACAACAAAGCTTCATTTCTTGGTCACACAAGTTGGCTGCGGGTGCCTGCAGCTCTCCAAGGCAGCTGTCCTTGGATTTCTGGTACCTACTGTCAGCATGTGCTGGTCTGTGAAGGGGGAGACAGCACTGGAGGGTCTCACGTGGTCCATTGGCCACATCTGACCACATGGTGCAGCCAGACTTCAAGGGGTCAGGAAGCGTAAACTGCTTGTGTGCCTAGGAGAGGGAACCTGGGGCAGGTGTCACGGGCAGCCACCACCACCGCTGAGTTTTGAAGGAGCAGGAGACAGCCAGACACAGGAGGGGCACAGCCCAGGCACAGGCAGGAAGGGGAACAGCAAAGAGTTCACCATGGCTGGACCACGAGTGTAAGTGTGCGTGCATCTGTGCGTGACTTGAGTGTGTTTTTGCATGTGTGCAGGTTTGCGCATGGGCATGTGTGTCTGTGTGCACATGTGCATGTCTGTGTGTAGCACACATGTGCTGCCTGAGCTGGGCAGCTGCCCCCACTGGCGTGGGCTCGCCTGGGTCCTCCTCTGACTCCCTTCAGGTTGGTTCCGCTTCTCCTCTGAGCTATGGGGTCCCTAGTAGGCAGGGAGGGTGTCTGAAAATTGCTCGTAGCCCTCAGGGATACGAAGGAGGCCATAATCGACACTGGTGCTCAGAAAAGAAAAATGCTAAATGGGAGGGAACCGCCTTTTATTGGCCCCTACAGGGGCAGGTACTTGCGGCACGGCCGCCAGCCCGGTTGGTGGAGGCTGCGGGCAGAAGTGCAGGCCCAGCCCGGCCAGAAATGACTCAGGGTCCACAGTGTGTCTGAGGAGGTCGGGAAGTGCTGCCTTGGGCTGCACTTTGGATAAGTCCCAGCTTCTCCTGGGGGCCAAAGCCCCGAAGCAGCCCCAAGTCAGCATCCCTTGCCCCGAGGCCGCCAAGGAGGTCAGAGGTCAGGGAGCCTGTGCTGGTTGCCCCAGCCCTTGTGGGAGGCGCCCAGCGTCACACCCTGTGTGTGGGTGGGAGTCTGGCATGGACAGCTGAGCCTCCTCCCTGGACTAGCAGTAAAACATCTGAGGCCCAGATGAGGGTGTGGGAACTTCCAGATGCAGCCAGATGCCCTACGCTGGGGAAATACGGGTCCAGCAAAAATCTTTATGGTTCCCAGAGGTAACCGTGGAATCTATATTTCCGGACTTCTCTGTGCGTGCACAAGCCTGCACATTGGGTGTATGTGCTTCCTGCGTGCACTGCCCACACTGTCCTGTTCTACTCTTGCGTCTCCCTCGGGCCACTGTCTCCAGGACATGCTGGGACCCATGGGGCTGCCCTGCTGTTTTCCAAGAGCCCAGAATTCCATGGGTCCCTGTCCATGTGCTCTGCGGCCTGTTGATGGCTGCTTGTTCTTTTTCTCTGACTTTGGGCTGTTACCAGCAATGCTGCAGTGGGCACCCACAGGCACACTGCTGTGCCCTGGGGCAGTATTTCTAAGGTGCAGAGGTTTAGCATCGACCCACAGGGTCCTCAGATGATCTCTCTATGCCTCAGTTTGCCAATCTGTGAAATGGGAGGGTGTTTGTCAGGTGTGGGTTGAGTTCTCTGACTGTGGTGTCCTGCCTGGGTGTCCAGGGCTCTAAGCCCCAGCCTAGGAGCCCCTGCCTCCACCCAAGCCTGGCCAACCAGAGGACAATGCCCAGCTCAGGAAAACAACAGGCCCTTCCCTGGCTGTCAAGCGTGAGGATTAGATGCAGAATAATGCAGTCCCCGATCAAACCTGCAGCTGTAACTCAGGCCCCAGACGCTGCCAGCGCCATAAATTTGGGCGGAAAGTGCAGCTCTAGCAGTTTGCGAACAAGAGCAGGGGAGGCCGAGTGAATTACAGCCATGGAGGCAGCACAGGCCCCCTGCCCAGCATTGTTAGCTAGAGCCAGGGATTGATTGCTCACTGGCTTTAATGAAATTGAATTTTAATTTATATCCCAGCCCACGGTGGGGGGCAAGGGTGTGCCCAGGCAGAGGTGGGCTCATCCCCAGAATGGGGATTCCTTCTGCAAGGGGGGCCTGCAGCCAGTCCTATAGAAGGGAAGGATGAGCACCCGGGTGGCATCTGCTCCCCAGTGTTTCCCGCACCTGCAAGCCTTGGGCAATGGGCAAGGTGCACCCCCCATCTGGTCACTCCTGCCATGCTCGGGTATAAGCCTCTGGGAGGCTGGGGTGAGGGGTCCCCATCCCTGCCCTCTGTGGTAACTGGAAGCTCTGCCAGGTGTGGGGGAGATGCTGGGGGAGGGGAAGGGTAACACTTCTCGGGGCGCATTGGGAACCTCTGACTCTTTCACCTATCCATGGCATCCAAAATGACACATTAAAACCTGCTGCTCCTAACTGCGGTATTAGCACGGTGTTTCAGGGCTTGTGGAGACTTGGGTGCTGCTCCCGGGGGTATCTGTGTGGCCCTCACCCATCTGCGTGCACCTGCTCTGGGGGGATAATGCCTTAGGGGCAGACTGCCCTGGCTTCAAATCCCAGTGGCACATTTCTTGGCCTTGGGAAGCCCCTTCCCGTCTCTGAACCTCAGTTTCCTCATTCGTAAGTTGGAAAGATGAGAGTATCTGCACCGCAAGCATTTCACAGATGACATGAGTCGTGCTGGTGAACATCTGGCCCCAGAGAGACGCGGTTTGCAGTAGCCGCGGTCCCACAGTGGAGCTTTCCCAGAACTTGCGCTGAGCTCACTGGGCAATGTGCCGGCAGTGGCAGGGGCTGGGGGCCAGTCCAGCGTCCCCCACAATGGTCTCCTCAGGGCCCAGTGACAAGAGGTCTCCCAGAGGGGCTGGGAGGTATCCTGGGAGCAGGGGTCACCCCTACCCGGCTCGCCAGTGTTGTACCTGCCTGGGGCAGGGGCTGCATGGAGGGGCAGAGGTGCCGATGAGGAGCTGGACCCGCCCCCCCTGACCTGCCTGGGAGGCTGAGGCTTGATCCCTGCCTCTCCCACTGTGGTGGCCCCATCAGGGCACCTGGATGTTTGTCCGGGCCCTGCCGGTGGCCTCCTGTGTGTCCCTGGACACGCCGTCTCAGCTGCAGGCCATAGGTCCCCATTAGTAGAGTGGGCTGGCCTGGCTCCTGAGGGCCTGTGGACCCCTCCCCACTCTGTGCTCTCCCGTGTGCCACCCATGAGCACCCAGAGCCCCGAGCTCCAAGTGCAGGCCTTGGCTCAGGGCTCCCTGGGCCAGTCCTGCTCTCAGCTCCACCTGCTCTGCGCCAGGGCGGTGGAGAGACCGGAAGGCAGCGCTGTCAGAAGGTTGGGACAGGTTGATTAGGCTGTGGCTGATGAGCGAGGCATAAATCCATCAGCTCCAGGTGGAAACTGTTTTCTGCTGGCGGAATCTGTCAAGTGGAAGCCATTGGTTTAGATGCAGAGACTGGTGGAGAAAGAGAGTCCCAGACTGTCCGTGCTGGAGGCACCTTCAGAAACCACTAGGAATCTTCAGCTCCCATCCTTTGATTTTATAGGTGGAGAGATTCTGGCCCAGAAAAGGACAGGCACTTGCCTGAGGTCACACAGCCTGAGAGTGGGAGAGCTGGGACCAGCTCAGAGGCATGGGCACGGCGAGGCGTGGTCAGACCTGGGTCTGGGAAGGAAGGGATGGGAAAGAGGCAGGTTGCTCTGGGCCATCAGATGGAAGGGGGTTGGGTGCCCTGCCGTTCCTCTCTTTTCCAGACTTCCAATTCTACCCTCACAATTTTTAGTGAGCAGGTGCTCCCTTGGTGTATAGGAAAAGATGCCAGGTCCTCCGGGTGGCCCCACCAGCACCAGGCATGTGCCTGGTGAGCAGGCACAGGCAGGCTTGGGCCCACTCAGATGCCTGGCTGTGTGCAAGAACCTTGACTGGCACCGTGTGCCATCTCGACCCTGCTTCATCTTTCTTTAAATCTAATCATTTTGTTTTCCCAATACAAACAGATTACAGAAGGAAACTTTATAGCCTTGATTTATGGGACACCAGCAATGCTTGCCAAAACAGACGATAATACAAAAATAAATATGTCTCCAATACACTTCATATTATCATATGGCATGTAATATATGGATATGTTATTTATATATATTACATATATACTTATCTGTGTATGATTTCTAAAATCACCTTGCACGCTGGGAAACACTGCTTTAGCCCAAGCCTGCAACTGAGTTCTTTTGGGCTGAGGTCTGGCAGCTGCAGCAGGCTGTCATTAAAATGTGCAAACCTCGAGTGAAAGCAAACCCACGTACAAGACTGACTGATCATGGGGCTCTCCCAGGGTTCTGGGAAGGGACAGGGAATAGCTTGGCCTTCATCAGGACCAAGGTCTGGGGTTGGGGCTGGGCCAGGTGCCGTGAGGTGGGGTGCAGGGCAGCAGGTGGCAGGGATGGGGTGGAACACGCACCCGCAGAGCCAGGCAGTGGGCTCGGTGCTGGCATCCGTCCTCCCTGGAGCCCTCGAGGGGGCCTGATGTCCCACTTGCTTTCGCTACTGTAACTTCTTGTGAACTAATTCCAACACACAGAGCAGCAGAATGCACCTGCCTTCTAGCTCCACTGCATCCCAACACTTCCTGCGCGGGTACCTTTTCCGGACTTCCTGAAGCCCCCTCCCCATGTGCCCTGCCCCAATCCTTTTCTCCTCTCCCTCCTGAGGAACAGCCACATCCTAAATGGATTATTCATTTTTTTCACGGCAGGAATTTCTAGTTATCACATATGTACATAACCATAAGTCACTGCATAAGTATGTAACCATATATGCAATGTTGGTTTTCAACTTTATGCATCTCGGCCCATTTTACAGTTGGAAACCTTGAAGCCCAGGGGACTGAGCCACTTGCTCACGTGCACATGGTCATGAGTGGTAGAGCCAGGCCTTGAGCCCAGGACCTTCCGCCCAAAGCCCCTTTCATGGGAGCATACAGTGACCACAGGGCCCCTGGAGATGAATTTCCCCTCCGCACAGGCCACCCTGGCCAGGGATGAGGATGCTTGGATTGCATCCAGGCCTGGGGACTTCCTGGGTGGTATCAAGCCTCAGGAAACTCAGGTCACTTGGGTGCTGGGAGGAGAAGCCAAGAAGAGCCTGCCCTTTGTCTCCCTGTTGTTTGCAGAAGGGAGAGTAATACCTCTTCGCTCCAGCAAGTTGGTGCATCAAGTGGCGGCCTGTGTGTGAGGTGACCAGGGTTGGGCTGAGTCTTTGCACAACAGGGAACAGCTTAATCCTGGGGCATTTATGTCACTAAGGATTGCAGGACTCTGGATCAGGGGAGGGGGTCCCAGTTGCTCCTTCTTGTTGCTCTGGCTGAAAGGTGGGTCATGGGCCTGGGAGGGTGGTGGGGTCTGCCAAGCTGACAGCCGGCCTTTTGGGGGTATGTAAAGAGGGTGGTATGCTCTGGGGGGCAGCTGACAAGCACAGTTTGGAGGGAGCAAGGCCACCAATGGGTGGGGGGAAAGTTGGGGTGGGGTCTTCATGCATGCGTGTGGGATCACAGTGAGGGCCCAGCACCTGTGTGTGCCATACCACAGACCTGACAGCTCACACTCCAGCAGGCTCGGACACTCCAGTGTGCACAGACAACACACATGTGCACATGCACACCTACCCAAACTCACAAATGTGTGCAGGCACACACAGAGCCCAGTGGAGCCCTTCCCGCCACTAGAGGGCACTGGCCATCTTCCTAGCAGAAATTCATTAGCTGAAACTGATGCACGAACACACAGAGCCAGGGGAAAAAAAAAAAAAAGAAAGAAGAAGAGAAGAAAATCCCTCAAAAAATATAGCCGTTGATAGTAATTCAAGCAGATGACACCGTAAATCCTGGAGGCTGATAACAATAATAATAAAGTGTGAGCGGCACGGCGCCAGATTAACAGAGATATTTAATGCATTCCCTCCCAGATCAATAAGCTCAGCTGAGATTTTTCCCGACATTGGTACCTGAGTTGGCCCCTTCTCCAGGTGTGTGGGTGTCGTGCACACCTCCTTCCCAACACCCCCCTGTACCACTAAGAGCCGCTTTGGTGGTGATAGAGAGGTAGGAAATCACATTTCCACAGCGGCATCCCTGCGTCTTAGCTGGCCATTCTGCCCCCCAGCTGTGACCTGAGATGCAGCAGGACATCGGTCCTGCCAGGGTCTCTGTGCAACTGGTCGAGTCCCTTTCCGTCAGGACCCCAACCTCGGCTGGGCTGGTGCTGCCCCTGGATCAGCCCCAGGAGGGGTGACTGAAGCAGAGGGACCCCACCCTGCGTCCCTTGCCCTCGCTCGTGGGGAAGGACCAGCTCCAGCCGTTTTCAGTTGACTCCTGTTCACAGCATAACTTCCTTCGCTCTCAACCAGGGCAAATGGCAAATGTGTGTGTCTGTGTAGCTGTGAATTTTAAGCTGTCTGGGTCTCCCAGGAGAGGGAAAGGTGGGCTTTTAGGGGTGAGTTCTGGGCCAGACCTCCCAAGCTCGTTTTGTTTGAGGGTCTGTGTTCCTGATTGTTTTGGGGGCCTGGGAAGCCTCCCCAAGCCATGCTCAAGGTCAGGGCCACCTGTAAGATGGCCAGAGGGGCCTCGGGCATGGGGCCCTCAGCCCTTACCAGGCCCAGACTCCAGAGTGTGCCCACAATGGGCCCTGGCTCGATGCTCGGTACCTGTCCCTACACCACATCTTGATCTTCTCCGAGCTGTGAGGCAGGGCTGGGCTCCCTGGCCCTGGACCCTGTCTCTGTAATGTTCCTTGAGCACGGTGTGGTGGCTCATGCCCATAGTCTCAGCTACTCGGGAGGCTGAGGCAGGAGGATTGCTTGAGCCCAGGAGATCGAGGCTGCAGTGAGTTATGACGATGCCACTGCACTCCAGCCTGGCCGACACAGCAAGGCTTGGCCTCAAATAAATAAATAAATAATAAAAAGAAACAAAAAATTCCTTGATCAAGCACTTCCTACATGCTCCAGGCTCTGCTGGGTGTGGAGAGAGAGGGCGAAGGAGATTCAGGAAGGGTTCCGATGGGGTGGGAGCAGCCAGGCCAATCCTGACTGCAGACCCAAGTGGTGAGGTAGATGCAGTGGCTGGTAGTGTCAGCACTGAGACCCAGGAGGAGGAAACAATGCCCCACAGCTGGACAGAGGCTTAGGTGTTTGAGAACATATTCACCCTTCCAACACCACTTCCTAAGCCCCTACTGGGTACCAGGCATGTGTAGCAATGACTATGAAGGCAGGGCCCCTGCTCTCCTGAAGTTTAAATTCTAGTCTGGGTGTGTATGAGTTCCCTGTGGCTGCTGTAACAAATCACTGAAGACCAGGTGATTTAAAACAATAGGAACTTGCCCTATCACAGTTCCAGAGGCCAAAGTCTGAGGTCAAGGTGTCAGCAGGACCTTACTCACTCCGAAGTCTTGGGGTGGGGAATCTTTCCTGCTTCTTCCAGCTTCTGGAGGCTCCTGAGGTTCTTGGATAGTGGCCACATCACTCCCATCTCTGCCTCCCTCTTCAGCTGGGCTTCTCTGGGTCTCTGTGTCTGCACGTCCCTCTCTCTATTATGTGGACACTGCTGCTGGATTGGGGCCATCCTAACCCTGCATGACCTCATCTCAACCTGATTACATCTGCAGAGACCCTATTTCCAAATAAGGTCGCAGGTACAGGTGGTGGGGGTTAGGACATAGTTCCATCAGCTGCAGGGTGAGAGACAAAAAGAAAGAAAAACAAGGCAGCAAGTGAGAAAGAGAAAGTGCAGAGACAAGCTGGGGCTGAGTGCTGCCCCGGGAGCAGGAGACGGAGGGAGAGAGGGCCAGGGAGGGAGCACACAGGCCTTGGACAGAAAGAGTTTGGAGAGCCAACAGGGGGCCAGGTGGCTGGATGTACAGGGTAGGAGGAGGGAGGTTCTGGAAGGGGCTGGACCATGTAGGCAGGGTAAGTTGTTCTCATTTAATTCCAGCAGCTTCCAATTGGAGGGTATAAAGCAGGACAGTGACCTTCCAGTTTGTGTTCCAGAAAGATTCCTCCACCAGGGGTTCTTCACTTGGATCCATGAATGGAAAATCCAGGGGTCTGTGAATTTCGACTGGAAAAAATGACATCTTTATGTTTCCTGCCCCCCCCCCCCCCATTGAAAGTTGGCATTTCCTGCCACGAAGGATGGAGGCAACAAACCACAGGCAGCACCTGGGACTTGTTCCCCCACAGAACACGGGTTCTTCCTATCCCACCGCAGCCGTCGCAGGTACCTCGGAATGAACACCACTTATGCTCGTCACAACTCTGAAGTAATGACAGCTGTTGGCCCCGTCACTAGAGCTTGTTATTGAATCTTGTTATTTAATGCATTCACAAAAAAGCACATAAATTACCAGATTGCGAATTTGCTTTTTAAATATTTTGATAACTGTATTTCAACAAAGCTGGTTTTCTTTGCAATCCTATGTGTTTTATTTTACACATGTAAAAAGGGGTCCCTGGGCTTTCACATTCCCAAGGGGTTCATGGCTCATATGGGGCAGGTGGTGGGGCAAGGGAGAGGCAGGGGATTCGAAGCTTCTGTCCGGGGTCAGCTGGGAACCGGGGCTGAGTCTCAGGTTTCCAGCCTGAGTGGCTGGCGGGTCAGGGTGCCATTTGTGGAAGGGGAAGAGGAACAGGTTTGCTTTTTCCAGGGAGAAAATATCGTGTTTGTTTGGTTTTGGATGTTGAATTTGAGGAAATCCAAGTGGAGACGCCAATGGGCCCTGGCTTCACTAGAATGGCAGTTTAACCCAGCTGGGCTGAAGGTGCCAATTTGGCAGTTTGCTTGCATGAGCTCACTTGGTCCTCAAGGAAAGTTGTCTCAGAGCTCAGATGTCCCCTTTCCATTCCAGGGATTCCCCTCATCCCACGTCACAGGCATCTCCCAGCCCTCCCAGCCTACACACACCCGAGGACTCCTCACTGCAAAGTGATGCATGGCCAAGCACAGCTGGGGCCCAGTTCTCATGTCACCAAGATGCCTGCTGTCCACCCTGTGCTGGGCCTCCAGCTGGGGACATGGCGTGGTAAGAGCCAGTCTCGTTCTCAGGGAGCTAATGGTTTCCCTGACTCTGTGTCTGTCTCTCTTTGTTTTTCTCTCTCTGTTCTCTCTTCCTCCCCCCACTTCCCTCTCTCTCTCTCTCTCTCTCTCTCTCTCACTCACACACACACACACAGAGGCAAATGCGATTTCACAGCCTTGTACCCACATTCACATCCCGCCCCTCAGACAGGCTGGGGGAGGCATACAGCATCGGTCAAAACAAGATCAGAAGCAAATATGACAGGCGATAGGAAAGAAAGAAATTCCTGTATTAGAGATTCATTTCCAGTCACCCCAACCAATGTGGAAACTTTCAATACAATTTTTAGCCAAGCACCTGGGGCTTCAAAGCAGCCTGTGCTGAGAGGAGAGGGCGTGAGCTCTGGCTCCCTCATTCACAAACGGCTAATTTTAGTATCCACACAAACCAGAAAGCCAAAAATCTTTTCTCCTCTTTCTCCCCAC
>CAUYPO010003937.1:0-21676 GCA_963574435.1 Cheirogaleus major | reverse complement strand
AGACAGAGTCTCACTCTGTTGCCCAGACTAGAGTGCCGTGGCATCAGCCTAGCTCACAGCAACCTCAGACTCCTGGGCTCAGGCGATCCTCCTGCCTCAGCCTCCCAAGTAGCTGGGACTACAGGTGTGGGCCACCATGCCCGGCTAATTTTTTCTATATAAACTAAAACAGTTGGCCAATTAATTTCTTTCTATTTATAGTAGAGATGGGGGTCTCGCTCTTGCTCAGGCTGGTCTTGAACTCCTGATCTTGCGCGATCCACCCGCCTCGGCCTCCCAGAGTGCTAGGATTACAGGTGTGAGCCACCATGCCCGGCCTTCCTTATTTCTTAAAAGTTCTTGAGCCCAGTAATTGGGCTGGTGTCTGGTGCAAACTCGGTGCTCACTGTCAGTTGATCTGACTTGAACATGACCAATCTGGAAGTTGGGACAATTTCAGTCTTTATGTGGTCTCATTTATTCCTTAGCCTCTGACAACGTTCGCTGTCTTCTTCCTCCTTTACGTTTTGTGCCTCTGCTTTTGCGCTGAGCAGAGTGGCCGTGCTGTCAGCAGCGCTGTGGAATATGACGGTGGCATTATTCTTTTTCTGCCTCCCCTCAGGAGCCTCCACCTCTTCCTGTCCAGCACCTGCTGAGGTCAGTGGGCGCCGGGACAGTCTGGCAGGGACGTGCAACCAGGTGAGGGAGCCCTGTGGCCTGAATGGGAGTGACCAGGAGGTTTGGCTCAGGTTCCGGACACTAATCGGTCTTTCTGAAGCCTCTTGGAACACAGACGAGAGTGGCTAGCAGAGTGTGGATCTATATTTTTTAAAACTTGGTTCAGACATTTATGCCCTTTAATTAATGAAGGCAAAAATTGTGCTGAAATTATATCTATATATGTACTGATATCATCTGTATAATAAGTTGTGCATGTAGGTAATATCAGCACATACGTACCATTTCAGTTTCAAGTGGCAGGAATTCAAATACAACTTTAAGGAACTTAAGTTTAAAGATTAACTTGAAGGATTAGGAAGCGTTTCCGAGCACAGCTTGAAGAGGCCTAGTTGAATTCAAGATGTAATTGCCACAAGTTATAAAGAGTGGATAGAGCTTTTAAAAACCATGGTCAAGGCTTTGATTTTGATGTTGGCACCATGGCTTTGAGCTTGGGAGGATCAAAATGACTTATTTAATCTCAGGTTGTGCCTTTCTCTGCTGATAATTTTTTTCCTCCAAGCAGGGATGTGGACTTAATGATGAAATGAGTCCGGATCTGTGAGTGACCCCCCCTGTGACTACATAAGTCATTCTTCCGTTTCAGGGCTGGAGACCCCATGAGCCTCTCGTACTCAGTCCATTGCTTGATGTGTGTTCATGTTCGCGGGGTAGAGGCCAAACATCATCTTCAAGTTGATGCTGCTTCTCGTTTGTTATTGTTACTGCTGTTATTAAGGCTGCAGGGAACGTTCCATCCATACTTAGTGCCACAGGCCAATGTTTCCCAAACTTTGTTCCCTGGAACGCTCGTTAGGAAGACTATAAGTGGTCAAATACATTTGGAAAACTGCTGTATCCGATATGGGTCTCCTGAAGATTGACAACATATTAGCCATTCAAAGGCTCTGAGAATTCCTGCAAGGGAAAAAAAATGCTACTTTCCTAGCAGCTTCTAAATTTGTTTGATCACACAGCATTTATTTCCAGTAATGTTTATTAGTAATTTCCAGTTCTGCTAGAACACCTTGAGAAGCCATGCCTCAGATAAGATTAGTCCAAGCGAGTTAGGCTGAGTTACTTACCAGCAAGTAAGCCCCACGAAGGGTGGCAAAATATGAAAGCAAAATTCGCATCTTTCCTTGACAAGGCCAAATAATTTTTAATACTGTAGTTTCTTCTCCCTTTGATGTCTGAAGAAGCAGCTCTGTTGGTAGCATGTTGCTGGAAATTTGAGGTGGGGTGTGTGTGAGAACGTGGGGCTGTCTGTGGACTGCGTGTTTTTCTGACCCATGTCCTGACCCCCATAGGCCAACCCTGACTCGTAGGCTGTCTGGTTATTGTGAACACCTGCTTTAGTACGTTTTAGATGAATGATTGCAAAGCTATTCAGGAATATTAGGTCAGGCAGTTTTGTTCCTGTTCAGGCAGTTCAGTATTTCTCAAGCGGAATCATCTGGGGGCACTCATTAAATGCAGGGAGCTTTTATGATGCAGATTCCCGGGCCCCACCCTGGATCTGCTGGATTGGAATCTCTGCAAGGGGGTGCGGAGAGCTGGGATTTGTGTTTTTTCGCAGGTTCCCCAGGTGATTCTTCTGCACACGTAAGTCCAAGAACAACAGGTCATGTCCTCAGAATGTCTTCTAGAAGGTTCCTGAGGGGAAATGGCTCCTCCCATTGCCTGTGTATTCTGGGAACTGGCCCACGGAGTCACGTGTGGGTCCCCGCCTTGTGACATCTACTGAAGGATTTCCTGGGGTTACTTTCAAATCTCCCTCTAGTCCAGAAGATGGGTTTCCTCCTGCTTTCTCCTCAGACAAGGGGGCAACTGTATCTAACCCCTCGTGTGCCCCCATGGGTCTCAGAGCTGCGAGTCCCCTCCCCACGACCAGAACCGAAGCTCACACTCCCTACTTGGCACTCAGTTGATTCCACCTCGGGCAGTAGGTTTCTGTCCCTTGGGCAAATACTTGTGGGGCCTGAGCCGATCTGGAGAGCATTGCATTGCCGTGTGCAAAGAGAGCGGAGAAGAGGGGACGAGCCAGTGTGACTGGGGCACTCAGGAGGGAGAGGGCCCAGGAGGGATGGGTGGTGGGCTTCAGGGGGCCGGCACAGGCCTAGGGCCACAGGAGGAAAGGCCCGGAGGTGGAGGGCGTGTAGGCACTCCACGGGGAACTGTTTGCTTGGGAAGTAAAGAATGTGGGTCTTATTTTTTCCCCCAGCTTTGTTGAGGTATAATTGACAAAAATTGTATATATTCACAGTGTGCATTGTGCTGCCTTGACACACGTGTACATAGTGAAACGATTCCCACGAGGCTAATGAACATGTCCGTCACGCACGTCGCCCCCACCTTGCTTTTGTGATGAGAACACTTAAGGGTTCCTCTCTTGGCAAGTTGCAAGTACGCAGCACAGTGTTGCTCATGGGGGTCACCGTGCCGGAGGGTCGATCCCAGGACTTGCTCACCGTGCACAAACCTGGAGAACACTAGGTTGAGGGAAGCAAGCCCGGCACAGGAAGGCAAATACCATGTTCGCTCACTTATACGTGGGATCTAAGAAAGTTGAACTCACAGAAACAGAGCGTGGAATGGTGGTTGCCAGGGGCTGGAGGTGGGCGGGTGGGGGGAGAATGGAGAGATGTTGGTCCAAGAGTCCAAACTTGTTGGAATGTGGGTGTTCTGATAACTTGGTGAATCATCTCTGAAAAGATATGCTCTCCCTTCCACTCTCCCACACACTTTCTTTTCTCTCAGTGCCATCCTCCCATACACACGTTATTTTATGATTGATTGATTGATTAATTGATGGAGATAAGGTCTTGCTCTGTGGCCCATGCTGGAGTGTGGTGACTCAGTCATAGCTCACTGCAGCCTCGGACTCCTGGGCTCAAATAATCTTCCTGCCTCAGCTTCCTGAATAGCTGGGACTATAGGCGCACACCACCATGACCAGCTAATTGTAGAATATTTTGTATATCTTGCTGTGTTGCCCAGGCTGGTCTCAAACTTCTGGCCTCAAGCGATCCTCCCGCCTTGACCTCCCAAAGTACTGGGATTATGGGCATGAGCCACTGCACCTGGCCAACACCTGCTTTCTGTGTCCTCTTTGCCTTCTCAAAGGCCAGGCTCCATGCTCACTGTGCGTGGGCACTTCCGCAATTGTGCAGGCTTCTGAGGAGCTTGAGAAATTCCAGTCTGCAATATTTCTCTCCTAGAAAACAGCCCAGTTGGATACTTCCGTGTTCCAAAGATGTTTTATAATTTTAAACATACTGCACAGTTTGAGGCCTGTGGACACTTATATTCAACAATATTAATTTGGTGCCAGCAAAAATTCTAATAAGGAGGGTGGACTGTTTATTTTAAATAAGAATCTTAAAATAAGAGAAGCACTTGGCAGAAATAGATGACTAACAGCTTTATTTTTGTTTTCTTTTTTAACCATTTTTAAATATCTTCTAAAATTGTATGCACAGCGTAAGAAAACATTTGGCATGACAAACATTGTCACAAAACGTAGACCTAGCTTTCAGACAGTGAGCCCCAGCACCTGGGTATGAAGGGGAAGAGGAACCCCAAGGGATGGTATCAGCTTGTCCGTGTCAGCATGTCACACCCCCAACCTGCCATGTCTTTCTGTCGTTGCAGGTGATTTTCAAAGCCAAGTCAAAATATTCTCCAGAATTACTCAAATACCGGTAAGTACCCGGGGCGTCTCTCTCCATGATAGCAGGCGAAAGCACACACGCGGTAATAAACCTGTTGCTGCGTCTGGACTTTGCACACGTTGCTCCTCTGAGCGCCCGGTGCGGTCCCGCTTGCTGACTGCCCACAGACATTGCGTCCGTTGCCCGTGGGAGTCAGCTCGCTGGCATGACTCCCTGGCCCTTGCAGCCTACTTACCCTGTTTAGAAACAAAAGCCTGGTGCCTCTCCTAACCACAGAGGAAGTAGTCAGGAGTAGAGTAGATGTGTGTTGCGTCTAAACCTTTCTGAGGCACTTGCTAAGCGAAGGGCCTTAGCAGAAGGAAGGAAGCAGAGTGCCCTAAAGATGCCAGATGAAGGTGCTCCCCCTCCCTCCCCATACCTGCCTCTTCTGGTAGTACATGGCTCACCTCCTGGTGGCCTGAGCCCCCTTGTCTCCAGCTGCTGACTGCTGGGAGGCTCCTTGTTTTCCAGAACTCCCACGCCCACTATACAGTGGCCGTAACTTGCTACACAGCCGCTTGCCGGGTGTCCATCTGGAGTTCTGACCATTCGGTGCTTGGGCACCACAAGGAAGACATGTCGTTGAGAAATATACACTCTGTTTGTAAAGATGTCTCAACACCAGAACTTCCAGAATCAGGCAAAGCAGTATGTGCAACATGCTGACAGCATGGAGCATCTCTGCCGTGGCCACTGTGGACTGGGGGAGTCGTGGACATTTTGTGGAAGAAGAGTCTTATGCTAGGTGGGGTGTACAGGAGAGGCTTGTAATCTGCAAGGAGCCTCTTAAGTTCTGTGCCAAATTTGTGTGAAGAGGTGGATTTGCATGCTTTTTCTGTGGAGAGGGTTCATAGTTTTTCCCAGATTTTCAAAGAGGTCTGTGACTTTCCAAAGCCTAGAACCCGTGGCTTCACCAGTGGTCACATTTGCCTAGAGCAGGGAAGGAGAAAAGGCCTCTGGAAGGGGCGAGGCGGTGCAGCGTGAGTCTGGGTGCTGTGGCGTGCCTGCCCAGGAGAACACCACGGCCATGGATGGGCGTTTCTGGAAAGGCAACTCTGGCCAGTTACCTTTTTGGGTCAAGATGAAAAATTTTGTTACTTTAAAATATGTAATATGTATACATAAAAATTTATAAAGACTTTTTGTTTAAAATTCTGGAAGTGTAATATTTTAATCCCTAGTTTATAGCCAAGGAAACAAGTTCAGAAAGCTTCTCTGAAATTCAGAAAGTTATGTGATGGTGCTCAGGCCAGGATACAAGTCCTGAGATTCATTCTCCTGTGCTTTGTTTTGTTTTTTACCCAATCTTGCTATCTCCCTTCCCTACTTTTTGGGTAGTTCAGTTCTTATTTCCTCCAGACTATTTGATGGAACTTCAGCATCCACTATGAAATGATGCTGATCCTAAGGAAGGCAATTTAAAGTACAGGTTGAGCCAGGCACAGTGGCTCACGCCTGTAATCCTAGCACTCTGGGAGGCCGAGGTGGGTGAATCACTCAAGGTCAGGAGTTTGAAACCAGCCTGAGCAAGAGCGATACCCTGTCTCTACTAAATATAGAAAGAAATTAATTGGCCAACTAAAAATAAATATATAAAAAATTAGCTGGGCATGGTGGCGCATGCCTGTAGTCCCAGCTACTTGGGAGGCTGAGGCAGGAGGATTGCCTGAGCCCAAGAGTTTGAGGTTGCTGTGAGCTAGGCTGATGCCACGGCACTCTAGCCTGGGCAACAGAGTGAGACTCTGTCTCAAAAAAAAAAAAAAAAAAATTACAGGTGAGTATCTCTAATCCAGAATGTTTGGGGTTGGGCTTGGTGGCTCTCACCTGTAATCCTAGCACTCTGGGAAGCTGAGGCGGGAGGATCACTTGAGGTCAGGAGTTTGAGACCAGCCTGAACAAGAGCGAGACCCCGTCTCTACTGAAAATAGAAAAGTTAGCCAGACATGGTGGTGCGATCCTGTAGTCTCAGCCACTCAGGAGGCTGAGGCAGGAGGATCGCTTGAGCCCAGGAGTTTGAGGTTGCTGTGAGCTAGGCTGACACCATGGCACTCTAGCCCGAGAGACAGAGTGAGACTCTGTCTCAAAAAAAAAAAAAAAAAAATGCTTGAAATCAGAAGTGTTTCATGTTTTGGAATTTTTTTCTGATTTTGGAATATTTACGTATACACAATGAGATATTTTGGGGATGGGACCCCAGTTTAAACATGAAATTCATTTGTTTCATATATACCTTATACACATGGCCTGAAGGTGATTATATACAATATTAATAATTTTGTACATGAAACAAAGTTTTGACTGTGGCCCATCACATAAGGTCAGGTGTGGAATTTTCTAGTTGTAGAATCATGTTGGTGCTCAAAAAGTTTCAGATTTTGGGTTTTCAGATTTGGGACGCTCAACCTGTAGTAAATCCAAGTAGACAATTCCCTGTCTTCTCAGGTAACAAACTAGCTAGCCTTTCCTCCGCATCCATAATCTTTGCCTTCTGTCCCCTCAATCAGAACATAGGTCAAAGTATGAGTTGGGGTGGGAGAAGAACATGCCGATTGGATCTTGGAACTGATTTTATCTTGAAAATGGTTGGTTGAGGCTGAGGTAATTAGGTGTCTTCCAGAGGTGGAATGTGAAAGCACTGGTCAGAAGGAAATTGTTTAAAAAGTTTCCAACCCCTGAGCACTGGGTGCGGTCTCCAGGTGAGAAGATGTATGCATGAAGACAGTCCTTGCTTGATCTTGAATTCAGGTGTTAGAAGGTTGAAGGTTGAATCCAGGTTACTTTGAAGCAAAGTACACCCCGGAGACAGGCTGTGCTGATAGGTATGGCTGTTTTTATTGCGAGGGATTTGCAGAGATGAAGACAGAAGATAGTGAGAACTACAGTTGAAACCAGATGTTAAAAGTGAGATGTTTCTCACAGTACTGGAGGCTGGGAACAAAAAAGAAAGTGAGATGTTTGGGCCAGAGAAGGTAGAAAGTTCCCTGAAGCAGGAGGGTAGAGGTTTCAAAGGGAGAAACCTGTTAACTTAGACCTGATAATTTCATTGCCGAGTATAAAGAAATCCTAGGAATTTATTCATGTTTAGGCACATGTTAGTCTTGTCTATTTAACTACCCAGTTCTCTTAAACCAAATGCCACTTAGAGACGTTTCAGGCCACCATTTATCCCTTGAGATGTTTTGGTAATGTTGGCTTCTAAATAGACTGGCTTCCCCAATTTAATCATGACTCACTTGAAATGAAGCACAAGCCATTAGTCTAGAACTACTTGAAACTTCCCACCCCAAGCTATTCCTGTAAGCAATTCATTGTTTTTGGATATAATTTATATGCAACCCAGCCAAGAATCACTTTATTTCTTTCACTTAAAGTCCCCCTTCCCCTCACACACTAGCTAGCTTGCAGTTTTGCTGGAGTGGGTACCATTGATTCATTTTTTTCCTCTTCCTGCAGTCTATGTATTTTCATCTCTTTGGTTTAGGAAATGTGAATGCTGGGCATGGGAGTGCTCGAGAGGACTTTGATTTTAAACATCTTCAACTGTTTGCTCTCCATCTTTGATTTTTATTTTTTTAATAAACAAAAAATACATAGGAAGCTGGGCTTTGCTATTCCCTTTCTTTAAGAAATCTATGATATTGGAAGAGAAATTTAAACACCCTTCACAATAGGAGGCACTAAAGTACTGAGGGAGCGGGCAGCATGTACGACCCGCCTCCCGTCTCTGTGGGGCTGCCTTGAAGACTGGCCTCATCTCTGCACTTACTGCCAGGGCACTGACCCTCCAGTCCCACAAGCAAAGTGTTCTTCCCAGACGCTGGGTCATGTGATTTTCTTTTCGTTTGGTCTTTCCTGTCATCATGCCAGGATGAGCTATTTGTCCTGACCCTATGGTTTGGGTTGAACAGAGGTAGTTTGGGGCAGTGTACAAAACTCTGTTCCTATGCAACATACTTTTTGGGCACCGTCTACTCTGGCCCCCTCTTTAGAACTCATTCTCCACACCTCCAGATCTCTCCCCTTCTACCACAGCTGAAGGTCTGTGGGGAAACAGACTTGCAAGGTAATTTCATATTATGAAAGGGATACAAACTTATTTGGGAAAAAAATTATAAAACGGAACATGAAATTTTGTGACTTATAGATATGTGGAAAAAAATAAAATAAACCTACTGAACTCCTCCTCCCAATGGTAAACCTCCTTCAGCTCTAAGGAGATTCAAAGATGTATTCGATTGTAGGTTTTATATACATTTCCTAAGACAAAGTTGAGGTTTATGTACAATTTTGTATCTTTTTAACTTAATGTTACATCATACATATTTTTTTCCATATTGTCTCAGATCTCCCAACATAGCCTGCTTCTTTAAGATAATAACAGACTTTTATTTGGCAGGCTAAGCAAAGCCTCCTAAAGGCTCAGAGAATAGGATTTGAAGGAAATCAAGGGGCAGGAAGGTTTCAGGCAGAAAAATCAGCTTGCATGAGACAGGGAGGTGGGGACGCATGGATGGGTCTGGGAACTGGAGTAGACAAGCTTAATTAGCACATAGGGTGTCCATAGACGGATCTGCCTGTGGATTGGAGGGTGCAAGGCCAGGGTTCAGGGTGGAGGTGAATGAGGAAACTGTATGTTAGTCCTGGCCAAAGGTTTGGGGCGGTGTGGCGAGGCTGCTGTAGGAGGCCCAGACAGGAGGATGGGAATGAAGAATCTATTGGCTTTGACAGCAGGGTTGGGGGTGGACTCAAAGATGGCTTTTAGGAGTCTGTGAAAAGTTATGGTGCCTTTAACAGAAATAGGAGAACTTAGAGACGTGTTAGAGGAGGGACATTGAGAATTGACTTTGGGGCGAGCTGGCTGAGTGTTGAGGCCTCCGAGCTCTGGACTGTTAGGGGCCTGAGTCTGGGGCTCGGGGCAGAGGCAGTGGCTCTAGACAAGAGATTTCTGAACTTGGCTGTACAAAAGTCGCGAGAGAAGCTGGAGGAGCGAGCCTGTTTCCCGAGGAAGAGAGTGTAGAGGACACAGCCCGGGATGTCCTTCCTTCGGAGAAAAAGGAGGAGGAAGAGGAGCTGGTGCTGTCCAGGGACAAGGTGGTGGGCCCAGGAAGACTGGGAAGGATGGAGGCCAAGAGAGGCCTTTGAGGCTCGTGAGGAGGCGGTGGGCCCTGGAAGGACGCAGGATCAGCAGGGGTATGAGTGGAGCCCATTCGTGAGGACTGTGTGTAGCGATGGGAGGGAGGTGAAGGCTTTTTCTAGAAGTTGTTGAAGAAAGGAGAGGCTAGGGTGAAACATGGAGGCACTGAAGGTTGAGGATAGGGGAGAAACGAAAGCAGAAAAGAAAGGTATGGGTCCCCTTGAGTTCTCATAAGAGCTCTTTGCGGCAAGAATGGAGTCACATCTCCACTGGAGAGATGAGGAGACTGCAGTTCAGAGTGGCCCAGAGGCTCTCATGATGTTGCAGCTCTGCCTGCCTCTCATACCCTCTGTGTCACGCTTGGCAGATGAGGGAAGGGTGAGGGAAGGAAGAGGGTGGAGTGGAGGCTGATGACCATGGTGCAGAAGCCAAGAGGGAAAAAGGAGGGCAGGGAGCCACGCCCCACTACCTGCAGCAGTGCCACGCTGGGCAGGGCGTTGTGGCAGGTTCCTTGCCTTTCTCCTTTTGGTACTTCCCCACTGTCCACTAGCAGCCTTGCGTCGCTTTCATAATGAAGAAAGAAGAGTAAGAGTTTACATCCACAATTTAATGATATAGTTGTCCCTCAAGCAACACGGGGGTTGGAGCACCAACCTCACTGCACAGTCAAAATCCGCGTATAGCTTTTGACTCCCCTAGAATTTTACTAATAGCCTGCTGTTGACCGGAAGCCTTCCCAGGAACATCAGTCGTCCACTCCTTACTTTGTGTGTTTTCTGACTTGTATACTGTATTCTTACAATAAAGTAAGCTAGAGAAAAGGAGATGTCATTAAGAAAATCATAAGGAAGAGAAAATGTATTTCCTCTTTGTTAAGTGGAAGTGGGTCATCGTGAAGGTCTCCGTCCTCGTCATCTTCACGTTGAGCGGGCTGAGGAGGAGGGAGGGGTGGCCTTGCTGTCTCGGGTGGCAGAGGCAGGAGAAAATCCTCGTGTCAGTGGACCCATGCAGTTCGAACCCATGTTGTTCAAGGGTCACCTGTGTTTCAAACAACACCCGCGAGGAAGCAGCTGGAAAAGACAAGTGGCCACACTGTGCCTTCTCCGGAGGCTTGCTGCTGTCACCGTGCAGAATGCGTGTGCACGCCAGCAAGGGGCCAGAAACAGGAGGGCTGCGCCAGTGGGTTCTGGATGTTTCCAGCGTGTGCTCTGCACAAAAGCACGGCAGATAACAATAAGACGATAAAAACAGAGCATTTGAGGAATCAGAATACATATTTTTGGTGACTCCCAGACAACCCTCCCTTTGTCTCTTCTCTCGGCACGGCCCCCGGTTCCCCACCACTGTGAGGTCACGGCCGAGAACAGGTGAGACCCAGAATGACTTCCGAATAGCCCGGCACTCAGTGCTCCGCGGGCGTCTCTCGGGGGTCCTGAGAGACAGGCCCAGAACAGCTAGAGCTCCAGAGAGGAGGAAGCGGGGGCTTGGCCTGGTCAGGGGGCTCACCCAGCAGACTTCATCGTTTCCTGATCCTGCCCTCTCATCGGCCCAGGCAGGCTGTGGGCTTCGCTGCAGGTTTCAGGGAGAGAAGACAGACTCCTGCCGTGAGTGCACCACGTTCCATGTTGCAACATGATCCTGATGGTAGAGACCTGAAATGTGAAGCAAAGAAAGTGTCTTAGATCAAAGGATAGGGCAGGGGCGTCGAGCATGGGGTTTAGGGGCTGAGGACACAGGAAGGCTGGTCTGGTGTCCCCGCGGTCTGGTCTGGTGTCCCCGCAGTCTGATCTGGTGTCCCCGCAGTCTGATCTTGTGTCTCCGCAGTCTGGTCTGGTGTCCCCGCAGTCTGGTCTCGTGTCCCGGCAGTCTGGTCTCGTGTCCCCGCATTCTGGTCTGGTGTCCCCGCAGTCTGGTCTGGTGTCCCTCAGTCTGGTCTGGTGTCCCCGCTGTCTGGTCTCCTGTCCCCGCTGTCTGGTCTGGTGTCCCTGCTGTCTGGTCTGTTGTCCCGGCAGTCTGGTCTGGTGTCCCCGCAGTCTGGTCTGGTGTCCCCACAGTCTGGTCTCCTGTCCCCGCAGTCTGGTCTGGGAGCTGTTGGAGGTGCAGAGGGAACAGCAGGGCCCGCCACGCAGGGAGGGCAGGAGGTGGGTGTGAAGGGACTTGACCAGTGACCGTGTCCCAGAAAAGAGCCTGTCCTTGGCAAATCATTAATGTTCTCCCAGAAGGAACTTGTTTCTGCTGGAAAAGCTTTGCGTGGGTCGTGACACCTGATGTCGAATCCCCCAGACCTCACAGCGCTGCCCGCCACCGCCCGCGCACCCCAGCTCCGGCTCTAGGGGGCGCAGCTCACATCACACGGCAGCGGCGGCGGGTGGCGGGTGGCAGCCCCTCCTGCGCGTCGGTCCTTGCGCTGCGTCCCTCCCTCCAGGTGCACACGTTCGGTACTGTTCCACCTTCCCTGCCACCCTGCGCTGCTGGGGGCCTGGGCCGTGTCGTCTTCACCTCGTTCTCCGCACGGAGCCTGCAGACCTTCCGCCCTGGCTGGAAAAGTGTCGTTCCTCCAGGTTAGGTCGTGTCCCCACCAGCTGGGGGAAGGTCTAGCAGCTGCCGTGATAGAGCGGCTGTAGGAAATAAAAGGGCAGCCCTTGCTCAGATATCTAAGGCAACGCTTTTCGGACTGACTCTTTCCTCCTTCCTTCCCTCCCTCTTCCAACCTGTTCGTGGAGCCCCCGCCCTGCAGTGTGGAGAGAGGGGCCGAAGCACCGTCGCCCACCTAAACTGTGATAAGTCTGCGAAGTGAACATGCAGGGACCCAGGAAGGCAGATGCCGGACAAGCGTGGGTGTGCGTGTGTGTGTGCGTGCACGCGTGTGCATGTGCGTGCGCATGCAGCAAAGCCTTCTTTGCAGCGGTGCTGTTTGAAGGGTGAGCAGCAGCCAGGTACGGAAAGTTCCCTTGGTAGGATGTGGGCTCTGAAAATTGCACGAGAGACTTTGCCAGTGGACAGTAAATTATTAATTGCGAGGCATAAAATCCCATCCCAGTTGGCTTGAGTAAGCAGAGGGTTATGTCACACTGGCATCTCACGGCAGGAAATGCAGCTGCAGCGGGACAGTGACCTTTGTCTGACTCTCCCCCCCCATCTTTCTCTCTCCCCTTCTCCCGTCTAACCCCCGTCGTCAGTGGCATGTCAGGCTGGGGCTGGAATCCAGGTTTCCCGCGTCCCGGTCCACAGTGGCTTTTGAAGACATCATCACTTTCTAGCTTCAGAACAACTTCTACTTGATGGTTTTCTGCTCCCAGACTTGAACTGCCAACATATTCACATTAAACCAGTTTGGTTTTGAGCTAAACAAGGCCAGTCCTTATTTGCACGTCTGCTGAACGGCGTCTACCTGAAGTATATATAATATGGACCATCATGAAGAGAAACTCCATTTCAGTGTTAATAAATCTGAGACAGCTTTATATGGCCTTTACACAGGTCGCTTAGGAAGCGTGTAGGTCTGGGAAACTGTGGGTTAAACATGGCCGGTGAGGTGGACGGTTTGTTACCTGCTCAGCTGTGGGCAGTCGCTGCAGCAGGTTTTTAATCACAGTGACAACCTCACCCAATGGCGAATGCTCCTGGACTCCAGCAGTGACTTTTTGGGGATAAAATACACTAGACACATATATTATCTTGCTGTGCAAATACGGTATCTCGCCAACAACCTGCAAGGTAGGCATTGTTTAGTCTTATTTCCAGGTGATGAAACAAAGGCTCAAAGAGGCCACACATTGCCCCAGTCGCACTCTTAACAGTGCAGGACTGTGACTCTGGGCCGGTGCACTGCACTCTAGCGTGTCCCTGTGAGCAGGCGGCATCCATGGGGTGCTCACGCCAGCCAACACGTGCGAGTTCTCAGTCCTTACAACCTCCCACAGGCTGTGAAAGTGGGGTTCAGAGAGGTAAAGGACCTTCCAGAGGCACGGTTTGTGGTCAGTTCGTGATTCAAATCCGGAAACGTCTACTGCCGAAGTCCAGGCTCTTAAACCTTGTTACCTTTGGTGTGTCTGCTCTGGCGGTTCACCAGAACCTGCCACAGTGTCCTCCTAGATTGACGGGGACGTGCAGGGAACGGCACCTGACGTCTCTCTCTGGTACTTTCCAGGTTGCCCCTCTACCTGGCCTCGCTCTTCATCAGCCTCGTTTTCCTGTTGGTGAATTTAACCTGTGCCGTGCTGGTGAAGACAGGAAATTGGGAGAGGAAAGTCATCGTCTCCGTGCGAGTGGCCATTAACGACACGCTCTTCGTGCTGTGCGCCGTCTCTCTCTCCATCTGTCTCTACAAAATCTCCAAGATGTCCTTGGCCAACATCTACTTGGAGTCTAAGGTGGGGCAGAGGTGTGGTCGAGATCTCTCCTGTGAAACTTGTTCGAACAGTAGTTTCCTGGTTTACAAACGGGACACGGCAAAGCTCTTTTGCACCTAACCTGCTGCCAGTGATTAGCCATGCTGTGGTGGCCGGAACACAGTGGAATGTAGTGCGCTGAACTTTGTGTGCGAGTTAGTCCCATTCCTGATGGCTTAAAGTGCATTGGTTGTGCAACATCACTGGCAGAGAGTTGAGTCTCTGGTTTATGGATACGATGATTTAACCTACATTTTAGAGAACAAGTGGCATTGATTGTACTAATAACATTAATAGCAAACACATATCTAGTGTGGACTGTGTTCCAGACACTTTTTTTTTTTTTTTTTTCTGGAGACAAGGTCTCACTCTGTCACTCAGACTAGAGCACAATGGCTGTGATCATAGCTCACGGCAACCTTGAACTCCTGGGCTCAAGCGATCGTCCTGCCTCAGCCTCCCGAGTAGCTGGGAATCCACGCATGTGCCACCACGCACTGCTAATGTTTTAATTTTTTGTAGAGATGGGGTCTTGCTATGTTGCCCCAGGCTGGTCTTGAACTCCTGGCCTCAAGTGATCCTCCCGCCTTGGCCTCCCAAAATGCAAAGATTACAAGTGTGAGCCCCTGTACCAGGCCCCAGGCACTTTTATAAGCACTTGACTAGTATATGCGTATAAATCAGTGTATCCTCAAAACTCTCTGGAAGTAGGTAGTATTTTAATCTCCACTTTACAGATAAGGAAACTGAGGCACAAAGAAGTCAAGTAGCTTGCCCCACGTCACACACCTAGTAGGTGCGAAGCTGAGGTTCACACCCAGCAATCTAGCGCCGGGATCTGTGGTCCTCACCAGCTAGTCGTGCTGCTGCAGAGGCTGATCCAGGCTCGTGCCTGGACTGGCTGTGCCCACACTGGCTGTGCCCACGAGCAGCGTCTCCCTAGCAGCAGGCACCGCAGCTGGAGTTCAGGACAACACTCCCCTCCTGTTGATCCAGACAGGATTCGGGATGGGGGCTTCTGGCCCTTTCTTTTCCTTCACTCTGTGCCTGGCCACCTAGAATCTCCATTTCTCCCTCCCTTTCCCCAGAGTTATAAAGACTGGCAACTAGGCAGATACACCAGGGGGCCAAAGTGTTTCTGATTGGCCCGATCCCCTGATTTTCCCTTCATTGACAGCTTCTGAACCTGAGCCCAGAAGCCTCATGTGCAGCGGGGCTGGGGAGCGGCTGCCCGGCTCTTGGGCTAGGGGACCCAACCCCCGGACGCTTCGCCTCTCTGGGCCTTGGTTCTCTCACTTGTGGAGTGGTCAAGTGATTTCTCCAGCTCCTCTGCTTCCAGAATTCAGCCTGTGACACAGCTCCGTGGCCACCTTCTTTGCCAGGAGGCCCATCTGGCCATATATATCTTTGGTCTGAAGACTGGGGGCAGCTCTGTCTCCCTTAATATTGTATCTTTAGTAGTATCAGGAATTAAAGTCTGGTCCTCTAAGTTCAAAAATATAAAGCCTCAATCAGGGCATCCTGTGATTTAGCTGGACTCTTGGAAATCCCTAAAGTTAGTTAAGCAGAATAGTTTTTTGTTGTTGTTTATAAATTTTGGTGAATTTTAGACTTGATTTTGCCCCAACTTTCTCTATTTTGTTGTCTCCCATACAGGGGATATTCAAAGCCTTTAGCAACAGAACTGCAGTTTTTAACAGGAGGGGTTAAATCATAGCAAAATACCATTGAGCTCACCCCCGTGTTACATACACAAGCTAACAAAGCACTACTGGCAAAATAAAATAATATGTTGGATTCAGTTAATGACTGACTTCCAAAAGCAAAACTCAAAAATCCGTTTGAGATTTTGGGTCATGTTTATTGTTTCAAGCTAGGGGTCTTTTGACTGACTTTGGAATTTGGTAGCTTCATAAAACAGGGCATGAACTACTGACTGCCGGGTGATTCCAAGCCCAGGGTCACATGTGGACTGTATTCTCAGCCTCGAAGACTCTGGGTTTTGAGGAAGTGCTCACTGCCCACAGCACTGTCCCTTGAGATTGTTTACTTGTCCCTCTGACCTGAGAGGATCCTCTGGGAGCTGAGCAGGGGCAGTTAGAGGCTTAACAAAATAATCCATCTGGCTTTCTTGCGCTTAACAATCCAGGCCTTGGGCAAATCGCCTGTATTTTAACCCTTTGTTAAAGGCATCTCTAAACCGAGTTCTGGGGTCTATATGAAGATGACTTGTAGTTTTAGGAAGGAGTGTGGATGAGGTGAGGTTTGGAGTGGGGTTCGAGGCCCAAGGGTGGAGGCTCTCTCAGGAGACCCGATGAGGCTGCAGAGCCTCTGGGATCCCCAAGGGCTTACTGGGCCGACATCAGGTGGGGTCTGGGGAAGGGGCTACTGTCCTGCACCTGGAATGGCCACCCCTCCTGCTCCCTCCACCCCACCTGCTCCCTCTTTTCCAGGGCTCCTCCGTGTGTCAAGTGACCGCCATCGGTGTCACCGTGATACTGCTTTACACCTCTCGGGCCTGCTACAACCTGTTCATCTTATCATTCTCTCAGAACAAGAACGTCCATTCCTTTGATTACGACTGGTACAATGTGTCAGACCAGGTCAGTGGGGGCGCTGGGGGGGGTGTTACCAGAATAGGGACTACAGTTGTCTCTCAGTATCCTCTGAGCATTTGGTTCCAGGACCCCCAGGGACACCAGAATCTGCAGATGCTCAAGCCCCTGATATAAAATGGTGCAGTGTTTGCATGTAACCTGTGCACATTCTCTCATATACTTTACATCATCTCTAGATTATTTATAATACCTAATACAACATGAATGCTACATAAATAGTTGTTATATGGCATTTTTTATTTGTATTATGTTTTATTTGTCATATTGCTCTTTTTAAGTGTTTTTTGAGTATTTTCCATCCACGGGTAGTTGAATCTGTGCATGAGGAACCTGAGGATATGGAGGGCCAGGTGTACTTGCTGTTCAACATTCCATGTGGCGGAGAGGGATAAGCTCCTTGTTTGTGCTGCGGAACCGCTAGGTGACCTTGAGAGTCACTGCCCCGCGTGGTATCTGCATCCTCATCTGTTAAATGGGATCATAGCATCTGCCTTGTTCCTGTTCATGTGTCTTCTGAGAAAACCGGGAGATTACATGTGTGTGTACACACACATACACATATGTACACATACACGTTTCTTTCCACCTCGTGGGGCTTTTGTCAAGCAGCACTTAAATATTTTTTAAAGTGCTTGCATATAAATATAAGATAGTATGATCAAAGAGTGAAATTTGCAAAGGTTAGCTAAATTGTATTTAGGTTTCAGAAAATACATAGAACTATGAAGTGATCAGAGTTTTGTTTTTTGTTTTTTTTTTTGAGACAGAGTCTTACTCCGTTGCCCGGGCTAGAGTGCCGTGGCATCAGCCTAGCTCACAGCAACCTCAAACTGGGCTTAAGCGATCCTTCTGCCTCAGCCTCCCTAGTAGCTGGGACTACAGGCATATGCCACCATGCCCGGCTAATTTTTTCTATATATTTTTAGTTGGCCGATTAATTTGTTTCTATTTTTAGTAGAGACGGGGTCTCGCTCTTGCTCAGGCTGGTTTCGAATTCCTGACCTTGAGCGATCCACCTGCCTCGGCCTCCCACAGTACTAGGATTACAGGTGTGAGCCTCTGCGCTCAGCCAGTTTTTATTTTGTTTTTTTTTTTAAATGGAGCATGTACACAGCATTTGAGATAATACAGACAAAAGTGACTAAGGCTATTGCAGTTTTAGTAAAAGCTCATTGTACCAGTGGCCTCAATATGGTACTGTTTATTTTTTAAAAATACATTATATAAATTCTTGGATTATAAAGCAAATAAACCAAGGTAGTGAAATGTCATGCTTACAAAAGCTCAAAATAAAAAAGAATGAGAATAAGCTAGCATTTGCTAATTTGACAGATACCAGGTTTTTTGTCTCAGGCACTGTGCAAAGTGCTGGGGATACAAAAATGAACAGATTCGTTCCCTGCCCAGTGGGAATTTCCTGTCCACTGCAGAAAAGTGACATGTAGACAAGCCATTGAAGTAGAGAAACACAACTTCCCTAATAGGATCGGATCCCTATTAGATTGACTTGCAAAGCTTCCTTATTTTTCTGGAAAAATATTCAATACCTAACTACAAATAAATCCACTTCTAAAATCTCAAAAGTGCTTAAAACCTGAGCTGAATTAAGACAGTGGAAGAAAGACTAAAATGACCATGATAAGCTAAACCTGTGAGGTTAGGGTGACATTCACAAGAGGCACAGGTAAGGTGTTATGATTAGAAAGGATTAGAACAGCAACAATAACAACGGCAGTCCCCATCCCAAACCAACACCCCACATACAGCATGGGGGAAAGTTGGGGCAAGGCGCACTGCTAAGGGTGTGCCATGTTTTGAGAAAATCAAATACATAAAAATCTAAACTTTAAACAATGATCCATTAGAGACTTACTCATAATACATAAAGGATTTGGGTTTTTATTGCAGTAAAACATATAACATTTACTATTTTAACCATCTTTAATTGTACAGTTCAGTGGCATTAAATGCAGTCACGTTGTACAACTATGACGACAACCATCTAGATAGAACTTTTTCATCTCCTGACACTGAAACACCCATTTGTTTAATGTGTTCATTAGACAACAAAGATTTGGTTTTAACACAATAATTATTTCAATTTTTCTTTTAATTAAGAACTTACAATGAATTTAAAGTATGATCATGATTTTTAAATTCTTTTGTTTTTAGGAGATATTTATTTATGGTTATCTAGACCTGTGTGTTGCCTTTAAAATGATTTCGGAGCAAGCAAAACAAATGACCACAGTCGCACACGTTATCTGTGCACAATGGAAAAAGAACATACTACTGAGACACACAGGATAGATGAAACAGGAGATGCAAAGGTTGACAGTAATCTTTCTGAAGAGTAGCATGAGTAGTTTTGGTTACTGTACTTTAAATATGTTGTAATAGAGAAGGCAAAAGGATTAAATTTAGGTAATTGGCCCTTTATGGCTTGATTTTGGTGCATTATCTTTCTTTGAAATGCTGGCCTTTCTGATAGGGCTGTCAAAACTCCACTGTGCACTTTCCTTGCATACCTTTTATCTGTTCTGAGGGGAGAAGGCGAGTACCACCTCGCTAAGCCCATTCAGCCAGCTCCCTGGGCCAGAAGGCAAACACTGGACTCTGGGGATTTTTTTTCTAGACAAGCTAGCCTGCAAAAAGCTTTAGAGGGTAAAGAGCAGGATATGGTCTATATGAAGAAAAGTTTGAAAACTGACATGTTTATCCTAGAGATGAGACTAAGGGGGTAAAAGTTACGTGCTGCTCTGAAGAATTTAGAAGGTAGCAATATGATGTTCTCACTGTTCAATTGTTGAAAATCAGCTTAGATTTAAGTGAGAGTTCATTCGGACATAAGGAACAGTTTTGAAGGATGAAGTTTTAAAACATCAGAGATTGGGAGTTTCTGTCTTTGAATATTTTGAAGATAATCATCTACCCCTTACGTTTTAAACACCCCCCTCCCCACCTCCAGGTTTAGACTGTCACTATCATCTGATTTCAGTATGCACATTTCAGGGGAAAGGAATTACACTGTAGTATTGGGATTATTCTCTGTTCACACTAGAAAGAATCCATCAGATTTCTTTCCTCTGCCCTAGGCATAGTGACTCTCCCTTTCTCCCTCTCAGGCAGATCTGAAGAACCAGCTGGGGGATGCCGGATACGTGCTGTTTGGAGTGGTGCTTTTTGTTTGGGAACTCTTACCGACCACCTTAGTAGTGTACTTCTTCCGAGTTAGAAATCCCGCAAAGGACCTCGTAAGTAAACCATTTTATGTTTCCAGAAAGTATGTCCTAATTCTGATCATGAAACCTGAAACTATAACTTTTTCTTAGCTTTTCAATAGAGGAGAAAGCCTCTTCCATATGTAAAAGTGATATAAAAAGATCCCTTGGCTTTTTCATTGAGATTTCCCTGTAATTCTCTTTTGAGGGAGAATGTGTTTTTCCAGTTTAGCAGCCTGGGGAACATGATTAACTGCTTTAATGCAACACTGCCTTGCTTGTATTTGATCCTTGACTTGCTGTGAACCCAGTGTGTAAGCTTTTCTTTTAGCAAAGGAAAACAGAGAGTGATAATTCAGTTCTTCACCTCTATAGTATGCCAGATGGTGATTAGGGAACGGAAGGATAAGGAAATAAAAACATCACTGTGAAGAATGCTAAAGCCACTCCCCCAGTTTGGTCACATTTCTGTTCAACCAACCTTATATAAATGTCTTTATGGGGGCAGGACAGAAAATGCAAAGCCGGGTAGACTGAGAAAGCTCCTAGGAGCCCTGCGCCATAAATTATTCCAGCCACACAAACTAGCAGTAGATTTTTGATTCACGGATCTACGAAACCCAGAAAAAAGTATTGCAAGTAGATTTGAGGCAATGCGAGCAAAGAGTTAGGTGGTAAGGAAAGCATAGACAAGTGACTTCCACAGATAATTCACAGTTCTTATTTCATACCCAGACAATAACTGAATTGTGTTTTGGTTTTTCTTATTTATCTCTGGATAGTCACTAATGAGCCAGGCGTGGAAGAAATGAAACAGGGTTGGGAGGAGTGGTGAAGCACAGTCTGACCAGTGGGCCCTAGATTAGCAGTGGCTCAGGCTCCAGCCAGGATGAAATCTAGCAGGTTCTCTAGATAGCAGGATTTACGGTGGGTGTGAACTTTATCTGACCTTTGCTGGCACTCGAGGCTTCTGTAAAGTCAGGCCCTAAATACCTCCTCATGGGCAAAGGAACTTTTGAAAGGTAGGTGGCAGATTCTAGGTTGACTCCAGTTGCCTTGTTGTTCTTCCTTCTCTGAAGATGACAGAAGTTATCTGGGAATGTTGTTTGAACAAGAGAAAGGTGAGGAGTCTCCTAAGCCAAACTCCCAGTGTTTGCTGAGGCTTCACCTGGGTTCTCCATGTACTTTTTGTCGTTGTTGTTGTTACCACTTCCTGGTTTTCATTATCTAGTGTTTCATCATTTCAGTGCTCTTAGGAACTACATGCCCTAAATCACGGCAGTCTGAAGGAGAGATTATATTAATATATCTGAATCTTGAGGGGTGAAAGGCTAATGTGATATTGCTCAAAGTACTATTTTATTAAATATAGAATATGGATAGTCTAATCTGTACTCCCATATCTCATTATCCAGGGAAACATGTCATTCTTAATACACTCTCACGTATACAGGGTATTGTGTTCAAAAGTATCTACTGTTTAGGGTATTATTGAGAGCAGTCGTTCTCAAAGTTTCTGGTCTTAGGACACTTCACACTCTTAAATTATTGAGGACCTACCCCAGAAAGCTTTTGTTTGGAGGATGTGTTGGTATAGTATCACATTAGAAGTGAAAACAGAAATTTAAAAACTATTCATTAATTAAAAATAGTAAACTTGCTGTATATTAGGATAAAAATTTTTAGGAAAAATAACTGCATTTTCTAAAGCAAACTAAATGAGAAGAGTAACATTGTTTTAAAATTTTGTAAATCTTTTTTTTTTTTTTTTTTTTGAGACAGAGTCTCACTCTGTTGCCCAGGCTAGAGTGAGTGCCGTGGCGTCAGCCTAGCTCACAGCAACCTCAAACTCCTGGGCTTAAGCAATCCTTCTGCCTCAGCCTCCCGAGTAGCTGGGACT